>OX463848.1:13388442-13641900 GCA_949825065.1 Odontocerum albicorne
TTTTATTTGTATATTATTGGCGTAAAATACTCGCCAGTGACTAAAGTGTTTCTCTCTTTGAAGTTAATAAGTCGAATTCCCTGAGGATCCCCCAAAAATGCAATTAACTTTTTTTGGGTTTGAGTTACTTTGACTTATTTGAACCGTGGTAATCCCGGAGGGCGCCACTCCATTGAATCCGTTTTCAACAGAAAATTATGGTACAATACTAAAGTTACATCACCCGTGACAATTGACTCAATTATTTATTTTCTTTCCCATCGTAGAGCATTGAAAATTCATTATAATATTCAACACGTCGACGCGTCGTTACGTTTGGACAGCACTCAACAGTTTTGGCACTTATCTAGCGTTTACCTCATTCATGTCAATATTATCATGCAGAATTCGAAACACTGTTGATTTAGAAAGCCCAATTAATTTGCCGATCGTCATGAAATTTTGATATTCCTCCAATCGCAACGTTTGGTTTGTTCTATCAATACCGTACACATGATAAAGTGCAATAGTTTACACACTACAAATCAATATATTCACATTCTTCTTCTATTCACTATTCACAAGATACCTGAAAAGCTTACTCGATCATGGCGGATATCCTATTGTATAGCAAAAAATAAAAAATGCGTTTTGTAGGTCGATTCCTTTTTGCATATAGCTATAAGTACAATTAACTTTATTTTTATTGTAAAAAAAGGCAAGATTGTTTAGTCTACCATCCTAGACCATAGTGTTATCTGGGTCAAAAATCTAATATTATATTTGTATTTTAGCAATTTTTTTCTGCGTGAAAACGATGAAAACTTTTCTTAAAATATTCAAACGAGACGGAGATGGTCAGCAATACTTACACTTATATAGTTTGTTAATATCATAGTAATCTTATGTATAATATAAATACATGTACTTACTTTTTTATTTTATATAATGTAGGTCGATTTCAACCATTAAAACGTTAAGAAATCGTGAATCAAAATTAATAGTGCGCGTAAATAAAAAAAATACATTTTTCGCTAAAAATATAAACATTAACATTAATCATAAAAAATACAATCAGAAAGAATTTTATTTATTTGTTTATTTAATTTATTCTATCGTTTTTACACAAGGATTTACATATTAAAACAACGTTTTTAGATATTAAAATAACATAAAAAAAGTTTTAAGTGATATTGTAATTTGTTTAGTCTAACACTGTTTAAATATGTAAACAATGTTAGACTTAACAAATTACAATGTCTTTAAACCTCCACAGTGTTAATGCCTTAACTATAAATAACTTAAAGAGGTATTCTATAATCATATTAATATATATTCCTCTTCCTCCTTCAAGATTGATTTTCAACGCTCAGATACCAAAGACCTGCTGATAAACAAACTAGGAATCCCTTATTTAACTCAAATAGCTTATCACACGTGTTGGTTATGTACTCTCATCTCTGAAATTACATTGAAAATTCTAGAAATTAATTTGATTTACCCTTTTTCATTCTCGTTGTTGCTGAACCTCGTAGTCGATGATCATCTCGCCATTCCAACGTCATTTCAATTTTAAAGCGAAGCTGTGCTGTGGAGTTGGTTTTTCTCTTATTTGAGTGAGTCGTTGCACACCAGCAAACTCATTGACCACATCGCTTTACAGTACGAGGAATGTCGAAAGTGGAAGCTGACTCGTTCTCTCCGTTCCGCCCTTCATCAGCATTCTCTCCTACAGGGCCCGATCAGCACAGTTTTCTCGGCGCACGATCGCCTTGAAATCTTTACCGGTTCGTTGGCCCTCACATTCACACTAAATACGGACTAAATCAACTCGAAGCACTCCGCCACAGTCCACAGAAAGGTCCGTAAAGTTGTTGCTTCACGACCTCCCTCAAATTCGTATTTATTCACTCCGAAAAAAAATCCACAAAATTACTCAAAATCTTCAGACCAAGAGAGCTCCCGATCCAGATTCAATAAATAACTTCACTTTGAAAAAACTCCCTAATAAATCTGTATGCGCTATAACTCTAATCTTCAATGCCTGTTACATACATAGATTTTTCCAAACCACTGTCAAACGCAGACGTCATAGTGCTTCTCAAATGGGTAAAAAATTAACTCTCCCCGCAAATCACCACCCGATAAGCTTATTGCCGATATCACCGTCCAATAAACTTAACTGCACGTAAATATCTGGAGTAGAACATGCTCTCAATAACTTTCACGACGTTGTGGTATTTCTGTTTTATATTTAATTTTAGGATGAAACATTTTATCCAAACTATGACGAATGCTGCGCATAGATCCAGCAAAGTCAGATTGGATTTTTTCTTTCGTGGCAAGACACCCTCAATGTATGAAGTTTGACTGCTTGGTCTCAACTGTTACTGTATCAGTCTGCCGAATGGCCTTATTCTGTGCAGTTGGGCTTGCATAATGATCTTTATTGACCGTGTCAATTGAGGTCTGCTTATATGGCGTATCCATGCTAACATTCGTGACCTTATGTCACTAGTAATTAGTAGTTGTCTCGAAGATTTTCGAGTTTCTTTATTAGATCTCAGCTTTCATCTATTGACATTCCGACTAGTCAGAGCCAAAAACATTTTGCATCGATTTAACGAACAACAACGAAAAGCGATTGGGATGGACTCAAATATATTACTTGTCAAAATTCATGCATCAGCTACTGAGCCTTCAGATCCAACACCAAGTTCATTCAAGCTACTGAGCCTTCAGATCCAACACCAAGTTCATTTAACAGAGTGCAGATCAGCAAATATTTTGATAATGCTAGGATTTATACATTGACGAAAGTAAAGAGTTGGGCACACTCCAAAATTGTTATTTACAACCTAGGTCCGGTTTATTTACAACCTAAAAAAATACTACCATATTTTCGAATATCGTGTTACACTCTTATGGCTTCAAATATAACGAAGAAATTTCCACGTTCTATCACCCCTCTTTGGAGTGGTAAACAATTCAAGCTGTCCTCTGTATCTGTTTATAAAACCCTAATTTCTTTCTGACAATGGATCCCTCCTTCGATTTGGTGATGGTAAGATCCTTTGATCCAATGTACCATACAGTAGAGTTCATTAACCGGAGGTCACATTAACCGGACTGTGGATTAACTGGGGCAGTAAAGAAATCTAAACTGTTAGCGATTGGATAAATATAGATGATAATTTGCTTGAATATGACATTTTAAACGATGAAGAGATTGTGTAACGTATTATTTTTAATAAACCTGCAGCTATTTCCCTGTAATAAATTGATTGTTTCGGATCGATCCAGTAAGGCCGGGTATTATGATATAACTTTTTCCTGTCCTGTAGCATGAAATAGTCTTCCCCTTAGTGTAAGAGATATGAATGGCGTGTGTAACTTTAGGAAACACTTGAAGATCTTTGGGAGGTCTTATCAAAATGTATTATTGTATATGAAAACTGCACAATTACACTACACTAAATATAAAGCCGAATGTGTTCCTATCACATGTCGAAAGATCTACAAAGGTTTCTTTGTAGTTCGTCTTCCTTTGGTAAGTTTTATGCGGTTTTCTTACCAAATATGTTTTTTTATATATATGCAAATGCGGGGAAGTACCTAATCTAATGACCGTAGTCACCTTCTCGCTATCCTAAAACTCACCTTATATATATTTATCTTGTAATATTTTTAATATGTCTCTAATAGTGGGTTCGAGTTCTGAGTTAGAGCGCCTTGGAGGAGAGTTTGCTTTCTAAACGGAGCTTTATAAATTGTCCTTTTATTATTAACAACATTAAATCTTTTTAATGTGAACCTTACCATTGAATATGTTTTGAAATTATTATTGTGTCGTATGTTATGCAATAATATTAAAATATTGTTGAAAATATTTCGCAACCCATTCGAAATCCCTAAATTCAAAATTTTGGGTCTTTTATCCAGTTTAATAAACTGGATAAAAGACGCAAGCTGTATTTTACGTAGTCTAATATGGGTCTAAATTGCAACTTTAGGTAACAATTTTCTCAGACGGAAAGAATCCATCATCAAGAATATGAATTCTTTCCAAAATATCATAATTATTTTTTAAATTGTTTTCCTGTTGATAAGGTTTGGAAACACTGGCATATTCCTAAAATTAGGGATGCGTAAAAGGAAACAGTTTAGTAACAAAAAGGAAACATTTTAGTAACAAAGGAAATAGTTAAGTAACAAAAAGGAAACAGTTTAGTAACAAAAAGGAAACATTTTAGTAACAAAAAGGAAACAGTTTAGTAACAAAAAGGAAACAGTTTAGTAACAAAAAGGAAACAGTTTAGTAACAAAAAAAATGTTTTAGTAAAATGTTTTTATTGCTCTTTATATATTCATAAAAAATGTACAAATTCGAGAATCATAAAATAAAATATAATATAACGCGTTTTAATTATTAAACAACTAATTAAATTATATTATTACCAAAATTACGAATATTTTTGCATATTTGTACACATTTTAAAACTATTTTAGTCATTGAAAATATTCACACTATGAATTTTATAGTACATATTTTATTGCTTATATCGATAATATACAAAAAAAATATTGATCAAATATATTAAGGCACCAGTTACCATTAAAAATGGCTTTTTATTTTAATTTTAAATTTAAATAAATTAAAATACTTAACGAATATATTCGTATTTATTTACAACTATAAAACATGAGATGCAAAATGATTCAGTAATTTTTATATCTCCAAAATATGAGATGCAAAATGATTCAGTAATTTTTATATCTCCAAAATTTTGTTTGATATTTAGTACATAAATCGTATGGCTAACTGTGCACCGAAGGGAAAATAGGTTAGTAAATAGACAATATATGATATACACAATACATTTGAGGTAATTTAATTAAAAACTATATTTATATAGAATTGACAATATAATTCAATATAAATTATAAATTAAAACCAATCAATCAAAACTTTTAAATAAATATTTATCAAAATTTATGTGGATATCTTTTATTTTAAATTATTAACTATTAACACTGAATTTAAGAACACAGCTGATAAAAACAAAAAAGTCTATAAAATTGATGTTATGAATTTTATGATAAATTTAATGTAAGGAAATAAAGCAATCTCAGCAGGGTGAAATGCCTAAACCTAAAAAAATATCTACGAAAAATAATTCAATCCACGTAATTGTTTTTAGTTTATTTGAAAAAAAAAATATATCTCAATCTTTTATCTGTAAAAATATTAAGTCAGTAAAATTTGTATGTCATGGTTAAAATAAATTTAAAAAATTCCACAAGCGCAAACGATTTTTTGCTACTGGAATTTTTTAAGTTCGGTTAAATATTTATAAGAAACTTAATTTACAATGTTTTTATATCTGAAGCACGTGTTTCTATTTGGCGTTGGGATTACATAAAGAGAAATTGTTTTCTATTGTGGAAAGGCTATATTATATTCAAGATATCTTCGCGTTTTGATTTAATAAGTAAAATAAATATAAATTAAATTGTTGTATAAATTATCACTTATCTTGTACACTCTTGCATTCTTTTTTTCAAACAATATGTATATATTTAAAAAATCTAACATCAAAAATATTTTAATACATAAATAATACAACACCATGAAAATTGTTATGAAATACATAACTTATTTAATATAATATGGTGATAATGAATATAAAATTCATTAAGTGACAATTTCATAGATAAATAATTAAATTTTAAAATTAATGTGATAGCAATGTTGAAATTCAAATCCATATTTTATTTAGGAAATCCCTCGCCAAAAAGTATGATTGTCAGTCAGTGTCTTGGATTTGCACAACCTCTTTAATTGTGGCCAC
Source organism: Odontocerum albicorne (assembly GCA_949825065.1). Classification (NCBI taxonomy): domain Eukaryota; kingdom Metazoa; phylum Arthropoda; class Insecta; order Trichoptera; family Odontoceridae; genus Odontocerum; species Odontocerum albicorne. The sequence goes on from OX463848.1 coordinate 13,394,274, forward strand.
ACCTTTACCAGGTGACATCTGGCGGTTTTTTGAAATTCTCATTTCCTCCAAAGAGTGCGATCACTTCAGCAAGATACTTTTCACGCTCCTGTGCCGCTGCAACCCAGATCTGGGTACTTAAACCACACAGCGCGAGATCGGACTAAAGGCCTTAGTACCGCGTTTTGAGAATTTCTTATATTTGTCTTTAGTTTGAAGAACAGTGACTGCTTAGCAAGTCAAAATGCTGGATATTTCCAAAAATTTATTTATTTTTCTGTAGAGGGTGTTTATTTAACATTATTAAATGCATTTATCAAAATAAATAGTACCATCTTTGAAAAGTTTATGAAAGTTATATGTCAAGAATAATGTACATATTGTTATTTTATCTGATTGGTATCAATTTTCCAACTAGAGACATCTTTCAAATGAAAATAAAAGTTACCTTTGTAAAATTTAAAATTTTATTATTTAAAAATAAGAACATGCACATGATCCCAAAGTCAAAACGAAAATGTCGAAACAGGGTGTTTACGAAAAAAAAATTAAATATGAGACATTTAAATAAAAAATAAGATTTTTATTATTTACAATACCACAGTTTACTCGTTTTAAATTCAATTGAAGCGTTTTAATGCAAAGTCTAACCGTAGAGCACAAGTACTTGACAATGCAAAACACCACTATTTTTATAATATAGAGAATAAATTAGTTAGGCAAAGCCTGTGACGAAGTGGCCTCGTACCATAGTCACAAATTTCATAATTTTGTCACAAATACTAAAAAAACTCAGCTGAAACGTTTACAATCTGCATTTACATTCTTATACAAACTTAAATCTCAAATTATCAAATACGCAATTCCAACCGCCTCTTAATCTCAAACCCACATTAAAATTTGAAAGCAAAAAATGTCAAAAATATTACATATTATAATTATTAATAAATAAAACCCTTCTATGAACAAACGGAAGGAAGGGTTGTTTTAGTATGTGTATAATTTATTAATTATTAACCTTTTTTCTTGTAAATAATATTATTTTTAATTGTACAAAAGTAGCTTTTATTTAGATTATTACTGTTGGAGAGTTAGAAAGAGATTGCCCTCATACTGCTTACAAAGAATATTTTTTACTCATACAGTGTATTTATTTATCAATACTCCATAGATGGCACTTTTCGTTTTCAAAATGTAATATTTATATAATTTATTACAGTTACTATACGAAATGAAAAATGGATGAATACATTAAAACCGTTTACACGTATTTAAAGACAACTTGAATGAATTTAACCAAATTAATTACTATTCAACGATATTAAATACTATTTAACTAAAAATATAACTGGCACGTTTGGGATATCTCTATAAACAACAAACTTGTGGTTGTGAAACATCAACAATGTTTTTTGACTTTATTTTAACCTTAAAACTTCTATTCGATTTCGCAAAAATATCTTCTTTCTTGATCTTCTCGTTTTTAAATCATTTGATTCAGTAATGAATTTGAAAATCTATATTAAAATGTTGATCCAATTCATCTTGAGTTGAATCTCGACGGTGGTGATGTGGACTCGAAATTTGGGTTATTAGTGGTGAATGGTGGCGCTTTTGGACCAAACTGGTATACCAATCTTGCAGTCGGTACTGAAACCAGAACCTCCTGCTTGTAATGGTATCTCATTGCTCTGCTGAATTTCTCGAAAGACATCTTTGGGTTGTTCTTTTTACCACCCCAGAGTTCAGCGACTTCGTTAGCTCGGACAAATCTGGAAATAAAATTTAAAAAACATATTATTTTTCAGTAATAATTTATTTCCACTGAACGTCCATCGAATAATAATTTGTTTCCACATAATCTTTTGTATCCACGAACTCTATTACTGAACAAGAATAATCCTTTCGATCTAGTGATGAGAGAATTATTTTTATTGCAACGCATCGCCCATCATTTTACACAAAATCTTTAATGGTTTACTCAGTTCGGCATTAGAACAGTATTCCCCGTTGTTTTCAAATTTGATTAATGTATCATGGAAACGTAATAAAAATATTCATATTTAGAAACATTAAAAACTTAATAATCTTGCATTTATTAGAAATGGATTCAAGATCACAGACAAATTCACATGAGTTCGTCTTACATGTTTGATTAATATATAGCATTTCAAAAACATGCATTTTTAGAAACATGAAAAGCGTACTAATCTTGCACTTGTTAGATATTGATTCAAGATCATACATATATAAAGATGAGTTCGTCATACAAGTTTAATTAATATAAAAACGTTTTAAAACCATACATCTTTAGAAACATGAAAAGCTTAATAATCTTGCACTTATTAGAAATTAATACAAGATCACAGAAATATTCATATGTGTTCGTCGCTCAAGTTTGATTATAATAAAAACGTTTTAAAACATGCATCTTTAGATACATGAGAAATGAAATAAACTTGCACTTATTAGAAATAGATTCAAGATCACAGATATATTAATATGAGTGCGTCGTAAAATTTTAATGAATATATCGAGGAAACAATTAAAAAATATGCTTCTCTAAAACCATGCAAAGCTTTACAATCTTGCACTTATCAGAAATTAGGTCAAGATCTCAGATATATTCACATGAGTGTGTACAAATATCTATCTTTTGAACCATAAGAAGTTTAATAATCTTGCTCTTATAAGAAAAAGTTTCGAGACATCGAATATACATGTTACGTTTTATGTTCCAGGCTGATTTTGTTTGGCCGCCATTTTGATTTTGTCAGTTCATATTTAACAGTCGTGGAGAATGGTTGATAACAATTTATTATGGAGCATTTAACTCCCTAACAACGTGTTGAAGCTATTAAAACATTTTATTTAAATAATTGTTCAATTGTGAATACGCGAAGAAAATTGCGTGTTTTTTTTTGTTTAAATCATGTGTCAACCAAGTCAATCATCCAGCGTATAATTAATAATTTTGAAAATTTGCATATACCGGGAGATAAAGCAAAGTCTGGGCGACAACGTAGCCAACGCACGCCAGAAAAGATTGATGCAGTGAAGCAGAGTGTTGGTGAACGTCCGTGTGCCTCTCATCGACGCCGTGCACAAGAATTGGGAATGTCTACACTATGTTTGTTAAAAATTATCAAAAAAGATTTGCATTTTTATCCGTATAAAATTCAATTGACACACGAGCTACAGAAAAATGACCATAAACGGTGGCGAGATAGGAGTGCTCGGGTTTTAAATGTCGGTATAGACGACTACAATTTTTGGCAAAAAATCATCATGAGCGACGAGGCACATTTCGACTTGACTGGATTTGTTAATAAACAGAATAGGCGCTATTGGGGCACTGATTCTCAATTGATACACTAACGACCATTACACCCTCGTAGGGTGACTGTATGGTGCGCCATTTGGGCCGGCGGCATCACTGGGCAATAGTTCTTTGAGGATGCTAAAGGCAATGCTGTAACAGTGATCGCTATCGTGACATGTTGGTAAGCTTTCTTATGCCCGAATTGGATCAATTGGGCCTACAGCAAACGTGGTTTCAACAGGACGGTGCCACATCACACACAGATCGTGCTACGATGCAAATTTTGCGAGAAACTTTTCCCGGCCGAATAATGTCAAAAAGTGGTGATATCGACTGCCCCCCACGAACCCCTGATTTGACCGCCCCCGATTATTTCCCATGGGAGTACTTGAAGGGAAAGGTGTACACCAACAAACCAATCACAATCCCGATGCTTAAGGACAACATAAGGACAAGAAATTGCTTAAATAACACCAGAAGTCGGCGAGAATGTTATGAAGAATATGCTTGAAAGAGCTCGCGTTTGCGCCACGGTCAGAGGCGGCCACTTTACCGACATGATATTCCATACATAATAGTAAAGACCATATAACCAATCAATTAAATATAAATTATAACATTGTGTTTCATTTAAAAGTTATTGAAAAAAACATCGACCTGGAACATAAAACGCACCCTGTATTTACACGAGTGAGTCGCACTAAATGCATACAACGATGCAATGGCGCGATTGTTATTAGATAATAAAAAGTCGCGCCTTAAAAATCCAAAGATGTTTTGCTAAAATACAACAGCTATTAAGTTTTATCCATAATTTCGGAATGCAATAGTCACCTGGTGTTTACATAAGCCAGGTCCAAAGGTTCTCAGCCATCATAGCGAGCCATAAGACTCAACACGAAGGCCTTCGATCGTCGCGGTTCCTTAATTTATGGATCTTCGTAAAAATGTATTTATTTGTAATCGTCAAATGTGGAAAACGAAAATGTCAAACGTTTCGCACGGCAGATATTATTCATGATGCTAATGTTTCTATATTATATTATCAATGGCAAGATTATTTTATTGATATATCATGGATGCAACAAGGTCAGAATTAAATAACAGTTCTCGCCAATTTTATGGGTGTCCGACAATATAAGTGTATTCTTCGAGTTGTGAAATGAAAACAAAGGTAACGCAGTTTTTTTATGTATATTGTGAATAAATTATTGTATTGTATTACACTTTCATGGTAAACAGTATAACTTTGCGGACTTATTGTCATTTGACAATCTCTTCCAACCAACCAGAAATATGTCAAAGAGGGCTTAAGAGAAATCCAGGCAGGACTTCATTTTAAATAAATATCTGGTATCAACGGGAATCTAACGCGTAATCCTCCGGAAAACAGGCCACGGAGGTCGTCAATGTTAACGGGCATGCTCATCGATAGTCAACGGGCATGCTCATCAGGTCAATCATGACTTATAGTGTCGAAAAAAATATCTGACAACTACAACGAAGAGTCTTCTTCGACCATCCGAGATGAGAATACTACGAACCATCGCTGGAAAATCTCTTAGAGATAGGGTCAGAAACTCACATCCAGCAGACTTGCAATAAATGTGACATAGTCAGATGGAGCAGAAAGAGAAGGCGGTACTAGCTTCACCATGTGGATAGGGTGGGTAGTGCCAGAATTCCGTACATAGCAGCACACGAGATCCCCGCAGTATATCGCACGCCAGGAATGGGTAGCATTTACATAAATAAAAATTTTATGATTTATATATCTTTGAAAAAAAAAGTTAAATCCTTCAATTTATATCAAATTATTACGGAAAAACATTTCTTTAAAATATTTTGTTTCGAAATATTATTAATATGAACATTTTAGTATTTTCGAAAAAAAGTACATATTTATTAGACCCATGTCAAAGCAAATTTGAGAATCAAACTAACGATCAAAGTAGGCTCGTTATTAGTGACGCTCTAGAGTCTATACCAAGAGTTCTCAAACTTTTTTCGGCCGCAGACCCTTTTATCAAAAACTTTTGAAACCGTCGACCCCCTAGTCATTTACTTTATTTACTCAAATTAATAAGTTTGTACAATACATTACTCGATATTAAATATTTCACTAGGTATCAAACTTTTCATTTTAATCACTTGTAATTAAGGATTGAAAAAGATAAATGGACTACAGATAAAGGCATTTATCTTGTGCAACATTCAATATTGAAATCTGCGCCGACAAAAATTAAAGCAAAAAAGACTCTTTTAATGAAACATTTTACTTTTTCGTTCACAAGTTTGGTATGTACTATAATGTGTATTTTATCCAAAAAGTGTTTTTTTTATTTATTATTTTACTTCTTAATTAGGTACCTATTGGAATCATTACATAGAAGGGGGTCTATTTTTGCTGTCGTCGACTTCCAATTTTTTTTATTGAAACTATCGACCCCTAGAATAATCAAATCCACCCTAGGGGGTCGATATCGCCCACTTTGGGAATTCTTGGTCTAGACCATCTTGAAGTAATGCACGAGTATGTAGATCTAGGTTCTTTCATTAGTGTCGGAGGTGGATGTGGGTCTGAAATTTAACGAAGGGCTGCTATTGGAAGAGTTTTCTAAAGAAGATATGGAATAATTACGGATCGACATCAAAATAAAGATACAATTAGTCAGCGCCTTACTTTGTCCGTTTTTTTATACTGTGTAGAAATATGGACGTTGAGATAATTGTAAATGAGAAGGGTTAATGCCTTACACTCATAATACAGATTTTGGTGATATTATTGGGAGACAGATAGACAGTCTAGAAAAGCTATTGGTGGTGGGCGCGTACAAGGTAGTGGGGACCAGCACTAACCAAACGGATTGGTCTTATAAATGGTCTTGCCATCGATTCCTTGTTGGACGTTTGCAGGATGACTTAAAATCATTCTGGGTGCTGGATGCTAGTCATAACAAGAGTGTGGTCCCACCAAGGTCATGAAGGGATGAGAAAAAAGATTCATGTCAAATTTACCAGTTTTCATTTATCACAAATTCGTCAAATTTCACAAATAACCACTATTCACGACGACTTTGTAAAATGGACTCCGTTTAGTAATCTGACAGGTCATACAAGTGGAAATGGAAGACCAAAGTTGCTTGCTGAGAGTGACTAACTGGAAAATAGATATTGCTAATCCTACAGGCAGTGAAGATCTGTGCCGGGTGATATTGCTGATAAAATTAAATGAACCGCGCACGCTTATCATAGAAAAATGCCAATTTTATACGACTAAGACATCAATGTACGATTGTAATAGCAAAATCGACTGTTAAAAAATTGACAAAAATATGGATTAACCGGTCTATTTTCAGAATATATAAAATTGGTCTACAGAAATCTTTAATATTCTTCACATCACTCAATGAATTGCAAACATAGACGGCGAGAAGGAAGGAAAGAAACGTTGTAGATATGTGGTATTGGAGGCAATGCTCCTTATTATATTGGTCACAAGGCGCACTAACATCAACAAAGAAATAGATAATATCAAAAAGCGTTCGACGACATGTAGGAAAATAATTCATACATATTATGGGTATATTGCCAGAAAGAATTCCGAAGTTCAAGAGAAGTTGATGATCACGGAAACAGTTGAGGGAAAGCGAGCAAGAGGAAGTCGTCTTAAGAGATGGAAGGACCAATTAAATGAGTTAACATGATGCTCTGTAAACAATGTATTCAACTTAGCCGAGGCCACCAACGGTGGAACGAATGAACCAACTTCCAAGGTAATGAACCAACTTCCAAACATAGCGGTGGACCATGACACTCAATACCGAGTACGTGATTAAGAAGTACGATTTTAATGTAAAAATAATAATGTTTATCTTCATTCTATAATGGTCGCGGTCCCATTTCTGCATGCGGCTCTACAATCTAGTCGTGTATTGCGCCAACCCGATTATTGTCGTCTAAGGACCAAATTGTCTTCACACTATGCTCGTAGAGACTTACCTTTCAACATAAGGTTTATTAAGAAAGGTTTTACCGTGCACTTGTATATTCGTTTAGCCATTTTTTCGTGATTCATTAATGTAATTTTTGAAGATATTTTTATGGCAAATACGAGTGTAATAAAACTAACACTTGGAGTTTTCGCTATTATAATTTAGAATCATCTTTATGTCGTTAATTATGAAAACATCTTTTTTTTCAAGGCAACATTAGTCACAATAGATGTCGAATCGTCAAACCAGTTTGTTTGTTTATTTTAATAATAAAAACACCATCAAATCTGATATTAAAGTGAATTCGAAATTTTTTATTTTCATAAATTTGATACAATACACATAATGGCAAAATCGTGCATTAAATGTAAAACTTTACTTAGCTTTATAAGAATAATAATAAATGGGCAATTTATATAGCGCTATTTAGAGAGCAGATTGTCATTTTGAGCGCTCCAATCAAGATTCGAACGCACTATTATTGACAGATTAAAAATAATACAAAATAAATATACATATATGTAAGTTGAGTGTAAGGATAGGAAGGTGGTGGCTGCGGCCATTAGATTAGATACTCCCAACATTTTCATATGTTTGGAAAAATATATTTGGTAGGAAAACCACTGAAAACTTACCAAGGGAAGATGAACAGCAAAAACATATGTGTAAATCTTCCGATATGTCATCATAGTATGTGTGCTGAATAATATTCCAATCTCACTGAAATTAAGATATTCTAGGATTCGGTGGTCTAGTCATGTACAAAGGAAATTAGCTGAATATGCGGGAAACCAGACACTAGGAATGGAAATCTCTGGAAATAGAGGAAGAGGTCGATCAAAAAGCGACGGAAGGATAGCATCAACTATATGAGTGATGAAATAGAGGAAGAGGTCGATCAAAAAGCGATGGAAGGATAGCATCAACCATATGAGTGATGAAATAGAGGAAGAGGTCGATCAAAAAGCGATGGAAGGATAGCATCAACCAAGATATGAGTGATCTGAACCTGACTGAAAATGGCCTTGGACAGGGACAGTGCACGATGGAAAGAGGCGACTCGTCACGAAGACTCTAAATAAATGGGGAAATGCGAGAATGATGATAGTTTTATATATTGTATGGAATATACAATATTTGAAGACGCAATTTTATCGTATAACTCGAATCTACTGGTTTGTTTCAGCTGAGTCCAAGGTGCTTCTTTAAAGTGCCATGACAGAAATAAAGTGTTATGTTCTCAATAAAATTTATTGTTTTTCGCTAATTTATAACTTCAATAAAACTACCTCGATGCCCTCCGTGACTTAGTTGGTAAGACACTTGACTTCCACCCGGGGATTTCGGGTTCGATGGTACACAACAAAAAGTAAAAAAAAGGTAACTAGTATGTTGAAACAAATTGCCTTACAATAATGCTTACACGCGCTATACGTGTGTGAGTATTACTTACTTCTTCACGTCAAGGGAAATATTTCAAATGACAAATTGCAACTGTTGTGTCTACTCCAGCGGTTCTAAACCCGCAAAACAACTAATCAATGATTCGTGAAAAAAACACTAAATATTTTTTGCTTTGTCTTAATCGCTTCAAATTACATTTCATATAAGAATTTTTAGATTTAAAGGTACTTTTTATATATCTTAGTTTAATTCGTATTTTATTTTGTTATCTCATATATGTTATGTGTAAAGCATGGTTATTAAAAAAATCGACGAAATTAAGTCAAATTGAGTTAGTTTGAAGAAAGTCTTCTTGGTTCAAAACCCAGTATGTTTAACCATGACGTATTCATTCTTCAACCCAGTTCAGTTCAGTTTAATCCAACACCCCACTAACGGTTTTATGGATGACGAAAGAAACCCCCAACCCGATCAAAACTAGAAGATTAAAATTTTCTTCATTTAATATGAACTCCTACTCCAGCAGGGACATACTTGTATGTGAAAAGAGTAACAACGACGACATACTTGGAGTTCGACGTCATGTCGACATCCGACATCATTCTTCAGCCCGTGTCCAATTAGTAAAATGCTTTTATATGAAATCTTGCTATTTTTCAAAATTCATAAAGCTATATGATATTAACATTTGTCTACGGTATTAATTTTCAACCAACAAAACGAATGTTACGCTGATTGGCGCCAACTACAGGTTACAGCATTGTTTTGAAAAAGAAAACTTATACATAACATACTTAAAGCATTAAAAAACTGACGAATAAAAAAAGGAAAACCAAATAATTGCTAACGTCACCAAAGACTGATGAAGAAGTAATATGAGAAAGCACAACAAAATATGTGTTGTGGGCGTATTTCTACATTGAAAAGAGATATTTAACAGGAAGTCCTAAAAATATATACACATTTTTAATGATTATAAATTCAGTATTTATTATGGCATCTCGTAAATGAAAACTTTAAATTAAAGAAAACAAACGTACATTTTGTTTGGTTCGCAAGTGCTCAAATTGATGACTGTTCTGGTACGAGTACATGCACTCTTGATAACGTGCAATCCTATACATCAAGAATAATTTGCTTTGGTATTTGGGCGCATTCATTATCAATAGATGCTCTTAATTCCAAATAACTGTTGCCGGTTTTGTTCCAAAAAGTTTATTTTTGATGAGCTCCTATAAAATAAGTACATTGGCGTGAGGTTTAGGGAGGACGGCTGGTATTCAATGCTACTTCGACATCAAAAGAATATGTTCGGCAAATTTTCATCAAGCTATAACATCACGATGGTATTTGTAAAGCTGCACCATTTTGCTGGAGATAAAAGTTTTTCAAATCACTAAACTCTTCACGAATGCATGGTGTGACGAATTCCTGCAGCAAGAAGTAAACGGCATAGCGTAAAATTATGTATATATTTTTTTGGGACAATATATCATATTTCGTATTAATTTCTAAGAAGTCGCTGTTTGAAGCAATGTTTTTTGTACAAAAACAAAGTAAAATATACTTTTAATGCTACTAATTGCATCCAATGTATATTAGTTTGAAATCTTGACGAATTCCTGCAGCAAGAAGTAACCGGCATGGCGTAAAAGTACGAGTATGTATATATTTTTTTGGGACACTACATTTTGCATTCATTACTAATAAGTCGCTGTTTGAAGCAATGTTTTTTGTACAAAAACAAAGTAAAGTATACTTTTAATGCTACTAATTGCATCCAATGTATACAAGTTTGAAATCTTTTATTAATTTGTGGAAATTGTATTACGTCTAGTGAACTTAAGTTTAAATAGGTATCTGATATGTGGAGTTTCGCATAGCAAGACCTATGTGTATAATAAAGTAGTCATGCCTTCATAGAACATTTTTATGGTGAAGTTTTTTTCCTTTTTTATGAAAGCATTTAAAAATGCTGTGTAACAAGACACGTGGACGTCGCGATTCGACAACATTGATCAGATGAAATAAAATTTCACGTGATGACGCAATATGTCGTTTAAGGATGGGCGGCAAATATGTTAATTGCATGCTAACCCAATGTCTTTGCCGTAGCAGGAAGATCAACGTGTTGTATCGGAAAACACATAGATTTGTAGGCAGGTAATTGCTATCGGAAATTCCTCAGGAAAACGGTATAGAAATCCAGAGCTCTCGTCCGGATTTCCCCCCAGAACAAGATTACATATTAAACAATTTCAAAATCATAATAATTTGGGTTTCCCGTAACATTCTCATGTTGTCTTTTTTGCTAAAGTTCAAAACATACTCTTACAAGGTATTTATATTTTGGTTGACGTTTTGTTCTCACATGTTTGGTAAATAATAAATTATCCGGAAATAAGTAATGTTTATCTCGAATATATTTGGTTAGGAAAAAAAAATATATTACTATCTTTATTCCAAACGTGCTGAATGTTTATATTATGAAAGGCTCATTTAGCTTTTTTCCATTGAGCCCATTTTTCGATCACTGTTTAAGCAAAATACTTAAGCAATTTTCTTTTCATATTTTGAAGATTGAACAAAATAAGTTGTTTTGTGTGTCAAATGTGGTTTTAAAAAATCTTATGATCAAATTAAGAATTTGATCACGAACAACCAACGTTCTACGACACGATACATTACTGACACATTAAAAATATCGAAAGCTACCGTCCATGAGCAATTTATATCTAAATAATAATATTTTGCTTTTGGATTTGACCTAAAAATATGAAATTACTTTTCGGACAACCCAATATATCTAAAAAAGTTATTCAGTCATAAAAAAGAAATATATTTCATCAAGTTGAATTCCATTATTATTGAAGGCATATAAAAAGGATCTTCATACTTTTCAATCCATATACGAGTATTACACATATCTGTTATATGGATCATACAGTTCTCAAATTTTCTCTATCGAAATTCAACAATTCTCTTTTTTCATTATTTCTTCAATCATCAATCCATTCTCTCTTTCGACTCAAAATATCCCAATATTTCTTTTCATTTCAGAGTTTTTTTTCTTTGCAATAAAACATCTAATAAAAATTAACACTTAAATTAAATTACACCTCGAAACCTTGAGATTCCACGTACGGTCCGTATAGATTATGCTTGGTGCGATACATGGACATTTACACACATATGTTATAGTGAATAAGATGAACAAGATATAAGCCTCAAAATGTGGTGCTATGGGATTATTTTAATATCAACTGAGGTGCATGGCCGCGCGGCAACGCACTGAACTTTCGTTCGAAAGGTCGCTTGAACCCCGCGCTACCCCTTTCGAATGATACAGGCATTTTTACAACTAGTATTTGAGGGTATAAATATATCTATGATTCCGGTCATATATATTCTTTAAAAAAAAGAGAAACAAAAAAAAACAATTTATAGCACATTATTACAACAAATACGAGTATTCACGTGTAGCTATTTCTTCTCTTATGTTATAAACATATTTCATACTTGAGTTCTACTCGTAAATAAAACTAATCTGAATAGGTATGCTTCATATATAGAAAGAGTTTTTTTAAATTGTCAAACGTCGTAAAATAAAATACTTAGATATTGTAGTATATTGTATTACACTTTCGTTGTATACACGGCAATCTCTTCAAACCAACCAGAAAGGTGTGTAAACAAGCCTTAAGTTAACCTGACTGGAACTCCATTTTAACAGAACATGATACGTGACAAAAAATATAGACTCCTTCGAATAATTATGAATTTTGTTAACGAGAATCAGAAACGATCTGGGAATACGGTTTATGCATGTTTTAGTTCCAGTTCATGGAGTATGCAGGATTTAGCTCCAGTCTAGACGTAATACCGGGCATGGTAACAGAAATAGAAGAATTAAAAATTGAAATAGTTCTATCATAATAATGTCGTGTAGCTCATGATTGAGCATCGTGACTCCCATGATAGCCTCTGACAACTCTTCTCCATTCATTCCTAAACTCCGCGGCTCGAAGGGCAGTTGTTAAAGGTAGTCCAATTGCATCTCTCACTTGGTCAGTTTAACCTACTACGCTTCTACTAACCACAAGCCTCTCCAAACTGTCTCGTTGCCCACGAGGAATATTTCCAAAGAATCGGAGGACTTGTTGAAAGTGTATTGTCGACAATCTGTCGGCATTCTTCGAGAATGATGGTGTTAGTTATTCTTGCTTTCCACGGAATACGTAACATCCTATTCCAGCAACACATTAAGCTGCGTTGTATAAGCATACAATAAAATATACGACACTGTTGTTAATAAGAGTACATATTGCTTGTTCAATAGATTAATGTACTAGAAATAAATCAAAGGGTCTTGTTTAAATTTGGAAAAAAACATACAGATACATATTTTATAGATCACCATTGCGAATTGAACCTGAAATCTCCGTTCAGAAGTTGAGTGGCTAAGGAGGTCGTCATACAATGTAAATGTCTGTGTACAATGGCTATCGAATAACATGTTTTTTATCCTACACAAAATAATAAAATTGGAATATTGGCGACGCATACATTCGTGCTAAATGCAAACTATGATAACTAATGTTACATAAATAAAAAAATAATGTATTAATACCCTTTTTCTTTTGGAGGTACCATCTCCTATCCGAGGTTCGCTATCATGCAATTTTTTACTTTTTTTACTACTGCCCGGAATAATTCTGTGGATCTACGAGTATACCCATTGCCGCGTTTCTGAAGACGGCGCCCCTGGGCAGACGTCTTGTTTTCTTCTTCCCAAATGCATCTATGATATCGTTAAAGTCCATATTCACTATTTTGTCGATTTTTTTGAGAATATGGGTAGTGCGTTTAGTCTGTTTAGTTTCAGCGTGGATCTTAAATATGTTTTTGAACGTTTTTATAATGAAAAACTTTATTCCACAGAACACGAAACGGTTTGTCTTTTTATAGGCAATCTACCCGAACTAGGATGATTTGTGCCACCAAATTAAAGTCATTATGCAATTATATGAGTCAATATAATGAAAGTATTTTTTTAAATGACAATTCTAGACAATTTAAAGTTTCAACTGATTGAATTTAAAAAAAAATAACCTCTATAGTATCTATAAGTGTAAAAGTTTCACGAAGAAACGTAACATTCATTAGACGCGGTCAAGATGTAGCTTTTAGTAAATCAAATATGTCTCGCAAAGGACAACCGAGAAATACATGGTATATGAGTTCATCATCCAGACCACACTCGCAGCCGAGATTCTCCACAATACCCATTCTGTAAAGGTAACTAGCCACTAACAGTAAGTTAAAAGTATACATAAATATAATAATGTAAATATTTGAATGAACAATTACTAATTTTTTGTTAATTATTAGTTTGCTAAGCTGAAGCATTGAAAAATCATGGTTATCATTCGATTTTAAATATGAACTGAAGTTAACGCTATAACTCCTCCATAAAACATTCATCTAAATGTTTCTTGTACATATTTTTAAAACATATTAATGAATATTTAGGTGTCCCCTTTGACTTGGCACCTCCAGGTAAATGACTAGATTTTCCTGATATCAAACGCGACCCTGTCTACAACTCGACCGATTCACGAACTTCGACCAGTGTAGCTTATTATATTTTATTTTACTTTTATACACGGTTTTACCTGGTGGGTTTATTACCGAATGGCAATCTTTTTCATCTAAGCAGAAAATATTCAATGAGGTATTAAGCGAAAACTAATCTGTTACCTTCTTAAAAATATATTGAGATCCGACGGAATTCGAACCTGTAATCCCCAGTTTGGAAGATTAGTGTTTGAATAACTAAGTCAAGGAAGTTGTCACATATGTACATACACATATTATATGTTTACCTAGAAATTAGTTACCATAGTGTGCGCTATGTACGACAATATGAGTACAGGTATACCTCGTTATACGCGATTTGAAAAAAATATATATCTTAAAAACCGATTTGATTTTTGCAATCGGCTTGTCAGCGATGAAATTACATTCGCAGCGTAGATGATTCACGTGCAGCGCATATCTAGTTGAAAATTTTTAAAATAAATAATGAAAATTGTCTACCAACCGATCCAGAACCTCTAAGATAGCACTAAAACGATCCGTCAGACCTAGTTAATTAATTAAATTAAGCTTTTTAAATCTACTAATTGAAAATAAAAATAATATTTTTTTTATCATATTTTTTCGTTTAGAACCGATATCACTCAGATTAAAATCAATTCACTTTATTCGTGCGTTTTTCGAGCAACACAATTTCTCCTAGAACCAATTAATCGCGCAATGTGAGGTTACCTGTATATGCTTGCAATATTACCACTCAGATTATAATAAATTCACTTTACACGTTTTTCAAGTTACGCGATTTCCCCATAAATCATTTAATTGCATTCATCGAAGAATGCCTAGAATGCTTACAATATTATCACTCAGATTATAATTAATTTACTTTACACGTTTTTCAAGTTACGCGATTTTTCCAAGAACCATTTAATCGCATAAATCGAAGAATATCTGTATATGCCTACATTATTATAAACAACAAAAGCAGTTTTATTGAGCTAAAAATAATAAAACCCGTTTCCGAAGGTGACGAGCATAATGGCGAGTGTAAACAAATTCTTATTATAGCCTCGTTAACAATTATTTTATTTCAAATTAAAATTATCATTTAAATAACAAAATTAGTTTGTAAAAACACAACACACCTGGATTATTAAAAAAAAAAAAAAAAGTAACATGCAATTGTTATAAATAATAAAGATATTGCAAAATATTTATAAAAGTTTGTGACATTGGGATTAGCATACTCGAATTATATTGTATGTTGTATCTATTGAGATGTTGTCTCTATTGAGATGTTGTATCTATTGAGATGCCGTCTATTGGAGTTTAGCCACCATCATGGCATTTCTTATTATGTTTATTGCAGCCCTCAATAACACAACGGAAACCATTTCCGCAAGTTTTCCGCGTTTCCATGCTTACAAACCATTTCAGCAAATTCTTAAGTCAAGAGTTGTGAAATCTTCTGCCCCGTTTGCTATTTATTTTCCCCTGGATGATAAGTTGTATTGTTATGTATCTTATGATAATGCACTCGCAAATCTTGATAGTTTTAAGAAGTTATCGGTCCTTATATAAACATGCAAGTACTTTTAACATGATATGTCCAGGGAATCTTGAGGATACGTCTGTAAATCCACATCTGAAAAACCTCGATCCTACGTTATGTTTCCTGGTCCATTCTCACATACGCATTCTCAATTTCAAGCACATATCTCGGGTTTTAAGAGAGGTTTCATTTTATTGAAAGCACTTCTCGCTTTCTCTATTATCGCCTTCATATTTTACATATATATTTTATTATATTCGTTTTTGTATTAAAATATTTACATAAAGTATAAATTTTCTCAGATGATGGGAGATTTGCTAGAGATATCAAGTGACGTGTTACGATAGGAAACAAATACAATGGGACCTTTAAACATGTAAACTCGGATAGTACAGTATCAAAATTTGCTTAGATGAAAGTCCACAATATATGGTGAAAGACCAAGGAAAAAATGGTTGGATCAACTGAATGACATTTTGTGAGAAGGAAACGTAAAGAATCAGCGAAATCTTAGGGGCTGCATGAAAATGTGTATGGATTTGTAGAATAGGTGAAGAACGTGTGTCAAGAAAGACAAGTTTGGCGCTCTGTCCTCTGCCTACCCCTACAGGAAAATAGCGTGATGTTATGTTTGTAAATATAATATTTTTATCACAAATCAGCGTTGAATTAATTTACCAACAGCCTCATTAATAATGATAAATTATATCTAAAATGATATATTACTTTCAATTTTAATAAAAATTTTGACAATATAAAACATGAAATACTGGAGAAAAAATATGATTTTTTGTTGGGAATAAACCAAGTCTATATCATTATGTTAGAACATGTTGAGAAAATTTCATAACTTGCAAACATGTATTATAAAATATGTTCTTGTCGGATGGTCACGAGAAGTGCGATATTGAAAGAAGAGAATCAACAGGTAATAGAGTGAATGATGGGTGAACAATGTATTTACCTGCCGGAATATATCAAGGGAAGCAAAGCTGGCTACTCATAGAGGAATCTTGGTCCCAACATTAGAATATGCAACAGAATCTTCGATATTGCATAAAAGCGATGTAAAAAAATAATATATACAATAGAAATTAGAGCGATACATAGAATATATGGAAAATAAACAGAATAAGAAATGAAGACATTAAGAAAGCTATCCGAGTGAAAGCATTTGCAGTAAATAATAAATGAATAATGAAAGATTTAACAAAATAAGAGCAGTATAGAAGGTATGAACATTTTGAGATGACTTATAAAAACGAGATACGACCAAATGAACCAATTTCTAAAATAATGAAAATCAATTGAGTGCACATGGCGAGATGCATAGACGTGGTATAAGCGAAAGACGTGTGCAAGGATAGAATGACATGGAGATCTGTTCTCTTTATCTGCCACAAGAGGGACTTGGCGTTAATAATGGTAACCATAAAACTGTTGACGGTTACTTTTTCAATTTGATTTCACAAAGTTTTATTAATCTATCTTCTGAGTGGATAAATGAATAAATAAAATACCGGAATATATATTTTTTAATTGCGATGTTTTACGCAAATAGTATTTTATTACTTTTGTAGGCGGTTATTTATCCAAAACACAAAAGAATCGCTTGAAACACAACACCGCGTCTCGATTCATAGCACATCCACTCCTCTTGATGCCATATTCGTGTGGACTGGTTTTAGTTCGTATGGCGTTGTTTTATCAAATTTATTATTTTATTAACATCATTAGTTTCAATAAAAGATTCACAAAAAAATATATAATAACGAGTTCCTCCATCAGTTTCAATTCCAAGTGTATAAATTGAGTGTTTTTCTCAATTGTATTGGATTGTCAGGTAAGTAATTTCGTATTTTTAAGTAAAACTCAAACGCAAAGTTGCACCAAATGCTCGTAAATGGTGGTTTTCAATATTTTCAGTATCTTACCAATATCTCATGTCATAGGACGCTGGTTAATCTCATCTAGTCGTGATCAGTGATAATCAGCCTTAAAGAGTGGACACCATCTTCGAGTGTCACATCACCATCACGATTTTTTTAACCATATTTGACACACACGATCACTAAAAGCATCGTGGATATGCAGTGTACATATTTTTTGTCGCATTTGTCCTTTTCAATAGTAAAAATACCAACCACCTAAAAAACAACTTATTTTGTTTCATCATCAAAATAACTCCAAAATACCGATCAAGCAATTTGGGTAAACGATTGCCTAAAATGCGATATTCTTACTTTTCATAACAATATACATTCGGCATGTTTGGAAAAAAAGTTAGTTACGAAAATTTTGTCCTATTGACATCTATCCGAGAAAAATACGAAACTGTTTTCCGAGCAATATGTCATTGAATCTTATACACATAAACATATATGGTATATCGTCACGCAATTGCCCTACACTTGATAACAATTTTTTTTTCATAGTTTGAAGTATTGAAACATCAAAACTATCCTCAGCTTCTACGTGAAAAAGATATTCTACACATCTCGACGGTTCGTTCGGCTCGACTTCAAAATGATCTTCATTCCTTCGTCAAATATTTTCCTTCTTCATTCTGTATTAATTTCTGACAAATATAATTGATTCGTAAGTTTTCAGCCAACTCATTCTTTCAATGTGGCCAAACTATCTCAAAAATCCTTTCTTAATTATACTAAAGTAATAATAAGTTGCTGGTAATAAGATATAAGTTATGTAATGCAACCAGTTCACATTTTTAAGGAAGTGATAATATATACGAGTAAATACAGAATGTAATAGAACAAGTACAAAAAATATTATCTTAAGGTAAAACAAATATATATGTAAAATGATAATAATACAAACCTTGTATTTATAAACAACAAAAATTGCAAACACCTGTTATTGAAGGTTAAAATATAATTTAAAAAATAAATAACTTATTTGTTTATACATATAGTACCCTTCAACACTTCTGAATGGTTGATTCGGACATATTGTGGCGACAACATTGTCATCGACCCCATTTCATCGAGCCTTCGAGCCTCAAACCATTTAAACAGACACGGAATTGGTAGTTCTTCATTTCACATGTTTGGAATACTACCCTAGGCAACAATACTCACACACGTCTAGCACGTGTGAGTATTGCCACCAGACAATCTCTTTTACCTAAAAAAATCTTTTTAAATTTCCTTATTAGGTACCGTCGAAAATCAAATCTCAAGCTATATTGTTATGTATCTGCTAACTAGGCCAAAGAGGTCGTCCCGGAGGTTTTTTTATGAAAGTATCTATAAAATATAATAAAAATTATATTATACACATATTTTTCCAACCTATTAAGTTAAGTTTGATATTTTGTTTCAACCGATTTCTGTATCCAAATCACGATACTCGTATCAAGAGGAATCGAACATTTTTAAATTTGTATTTTTTTTAGAACCGTCGGATATCGAAACTGAACCCCCGGTTTTTTAAATTTTATTCTCTGATTTGAATATTTATTTATGATAAAATAATCGAATATAAAAATATCGAAAATCAAGCATGAAAACCTCTGTTTTATGTTATGTAAATGAAATCGAAATTTAACCTCCTACGCAGTGACAATATTCATAATTCAAAACAAAAATTTCATAAACTAAAACGCAAAAGCGGAATTTTTCCAATAAATTTAGAATAAATTTGTAGTATTTTATTGACTTTTGTTCTCTTAAATGGTTTGTATTGTTGACACAATCAATGATCAAAATTTAGGTTAAGGAGTGGAAGCCGGTTCGTTAAACGATTTTGTATTAGAATATTTAACAATAAATAATTTGTTATTCCACTAATTACATTAATCCCTATGACACGTGTTTCTACATCCAATATCGAGGCTCTTTTCAGGCGGGACGATTCAAAATCGAGTGATGATGCAAAACATTTAATTTCCTTTATCATGCTTAAGATCTAAATTAGTTTGATTAAAGAAATAACCCAGTTATTCATTATTAAATAATCTAATCCAAAGGCGTTTAACGGATAAGTTTTACTCCTTGACCTTAATTTTAATCCTTTATTAAGTGTCAACAATACAAACCACTAAAATTAGTCAATAAAATACTTCAAATTTATTGTAATGAAAAACAGCATCAAACACAAGAATGCAGCCGTGACACATTAACTGGTGTAGAGAATATTCAAGTCGAAGCCTTTGGTCTAA
The DNA here is from genome assembly GCA_949825065.1 of Odontocerum albicorne. NCBI lineage: Eukaryota > Metazoa > Arthropoda > Insecta > Trichoptera > Odontoceridae > Odontocerum > Odontocerum albicorne. The sequence goes on from OX463848.1 coordinate 13,414,304, forward strand.
AAAAGTTTAAAAAAATTTGCACTAAGATATCTCTAGATTTTTCAACGATTTTCTCGACTCAATCTATATTCAAGAATAATTTAAAGATCATTGATCTTAAAATACTTCTCACTCTTGACCCCAACCACTTCCCATCCTAATCCCTTTTCTTTGAGATTTATATAAATATTATTTTAATATTGTTTTTTTTTAAATATTACTTTCATACGCTATGTTAAAGATACGGTTATGAATGGATATCAATAATAATTAATTATTAAATAAATTGTTGACTAGAAGAAATTGTTTGAAAGCAATAAAACCGCAAGATGTATTCATATGAAAGTGATAAATATAATAAATGAAAATTTTGTGATAAAATACTTTTAATTGTGAAGTGATAATTTGAAATGTGTATTACAAATGAGTTTTTTAACGTTATATTTGTTAGGTCAAAACGTCTGGACAATTCCTATAACATATTGACACATTGGATTTGATGTTAAGATGACCACCAGCTTTTGCTGTTTCAATTAATTTATTATAACTAGATGTTGCCAAATCTCACAAGCGCATTCAGCAGACTGAATGAATTTAGCAACGAAATTTTGTCCTAACGACATCTATCGAGAAATAGGAAAAATATTTTCTGGACAGCAATATAAAGTTTCATTTTAATAGCTTCAACGATGCCCGAACCAGGAGCAATATTTGTTATGTACATTTTTGCGAACCCTGCTGCTCCGTATCCTGATTGGGCCCAAATTTCTCTTACACTATATTTGCCGAGATTAATCTTTATATTACCAATTTTATCCGAATGTCTAGAGGAGAAATAAACGAATAATATACAAATCAAAATTTCGCTTTTAAATAAATATCATTAAATGTCTTAAATGCATACACATATGTTATGCTAAATATATTAACTCGTATATTTATTTATTTTATATAGCTTACATGAACAGGTTAAACCAATCCCATACTAATCTTAAAGACAAATGTAATAAATGAATGTTGACAAATCATAAATTATTTTTCAACCCGAAACAACTGACTCCCATCATAAAGAAAGTTTAAAAGGTTTTTTTTTAAACAATGTCAATATCCGAGACCCTATTCAAAATGGACAGCCCGCACAACAAATAAAGATCACTTGGGTTTATTCTACTTATTACCAGTTTAAACAGATAAATATTTCTGTATCTCAAATAGTTGTCATGAACATAAAACAATAGATTCTCTAACATAGTTGGATTAGATGTTGCTTTCGTCAGCAACATAAATGATACAACAATATACCATCACACCCCTTCTCACACTTAGATACTACTATCCCAACATACCAGGAAGAAACCTTGAAGATAGAGCCACGGGCACACATACTCGTATAGCGCGTAGTACAATGACTTTTGTACAACGTGTCATTGTACTTACGCAGAGTAATTTATAAATATAGAGAATATCATGATTTAAGAAAATGCTAAAATAAATCAAGAAACACACACCTTCACTACATATTTACGTCAGAATATTTTACAATCTTTCACTCAGCTTGATGAAGGAAAGCCTCCAGACCACCTCGATGAATATATAAATAGATATACGGTCAAATTATAGTATGTATAATCAACGTTTATATTAAGTGTCTGATTTAAGGAAAACATACTTGATGTCTGCAATAACTTCTTCCTCAACAACATGAAACAATAAATTATTTGGGAAAGTCCGCAGATTGGGAAAACTTTTCTACTTGCGATGCACAGAATAATAATAATGTTATACGTGCTATATGCTAATGTCTGCATGCACAATCCCAGACAACTATGCAGTCGTGGTTTCGAATAGAAAATTAAGTTGTTTTTCAATACGAATTCTCAACCCTCTAAGCCCAACATTTTTTATACAAAAATAATAAAATAACATTAATTTGTATAATTTCAATCAACATACACGAATTGGTGATACCAAGATGTTGAAAAGTGTGGCTGAGCGACAATATTGTAATCGGTCCTAATTATCGACCACTCGTGTAGGTACACCTCTCACAATTCACCATGACAAGTATTTGAAGTACTATCACACGAGAATAGATCAAAATACTCGCACACGTCTAGCGTGTGCGTTTTCTTTTTCCAGGCAAACTTTCAACCCCCACTAGGACGCAATTTTTATTTTTCGAGTAGCACCGAGAATCGAAACAAAAACACAAGCCTCGTAAGAGAATGGACTGCATGCCAAAATAGTGCGGTAAGGTTATGCCCTTTGGAGACGTGGTACATTGGGATAATTTTAATTATTATGACAATACAAGCAAACGAAATCGGCTATTTTAATCGGACTTTCGAAGAGGCCGGCCCTATCGCATGGAATAGACTTCCTCTAGAATGACAGAAGATTGTACATATAAATATTTAAGAGGATTCTGTAAAGAAGTCAATTTACGCAAAAAAAAATGTCGCATTAAAACGTGATATATCCCTTTTTTTATGAGTACTTCATGTGATACTAACAAATATATTTATTCATATTTGCCATAAAACAATTAATCACTTGTCATTTTTTTTAAATACATAGTTATAGATCAAAAACGTACAACCGCTTGCGACATCCAGAAAACGTTTTAAATAGTAATTTCCAAAAAAAACGACGGTTTAATTTTTTCCCGCCTCTGTATTTAAAGTGTTAACAAGCTTTAATATTAACGAACGATTCATCTTTAACCTTTTAACTGCCATCAAGCTTTTTTATAAGCAATATTTACGATATTTTATTTTAAGAAACATTTGTTTTGTTTTTCTCTCTCAAGGATTACAAAAAAACTATTTACGTGTTGATTAAACTACCTGATCAATTACCAAGTTCAAAATATGTGAATGAAGTCTTTGTTGTTTATGAATTGTAATCAAAACATTGGTAAAAAGTTTGTTTTGCGATAAAATAATTGGTAAACAGTTTGAATTGCGATAAAAAAATTGGCCAACAGTTTGAATTGCGGCCAAAAAAATGGTCAACAGTTTGAAATGTGCGATCAAAAAATTGATATAAAAAAATTCATCAACAGTTTGAATTGCGATCAAAAATTGGTCAACAGTTTGAATTGAGATCATAAAATTGGTTCACAGTTTGAACTATCAAAATAATGTAAGAACCATTTTCTCTTATATCTCAATATGACAGAATATTAAAAAAAATCATCGTTGCCATAATTATTTCTACCTGATCCTGACGGAAGTTGGATCAATAATAAAAACATTTCAAGACAAAAAAGAACCATTAAAAATGATCAATGTCAAGTGTAAGTCGCTACTAATCAGAAGATTATGAACAGTACTTTGGAGTTTTTCTTAACCAATGTCAAGTGTAAGTCGCTACTAATCAGAAGATTTTGAACAGTACTTTGGAGGTTTTCTTAACCAATGTCAAGTGTAAGTCGCTACTAATCAGAAGATTATGAACAGTACTTTGGAGGTTTTCTTAACCTATTAACCGAATTATAATTCTACATCATTATTATATCGCAATAATATAGATATCCGAGCAAACATCACAGACAGCATTTCGTGTGTCAAATAATTTGGTAAATAGTAGACTTGTTACTCATTATTAACATTTCTACGACCTAATGTGTTCCTATCACATATCGGAATATCTATTAAGGTTCCTTTTTTTTCGTTTGTCTTTTCTTGGCAAGTTTTCTGTGGTTTTCCAGAACATATGCAAATGCGAGGTTGTGCCCAATCTATTTACAGCAACCCCGCCTTCCTATTCTTACCCCAAGTTAGAGCGTCCTTCAGTAGAGTTTGCTCTCTAAATAGCGTGATATAAATTGTCCTCTTTGTTGAGCTGACGGAAGGAAAAAGAAAGCACGGTGAGTAGCGCAAGAGATTAAGGACGTAAAGCATGAGACTCTTACTATATTAATACTCACCATAGCTGGTAGCAAACAGCAACATATATAGCGAAATGTCGAACATGGGACGCATAATTAGAGAAAGAAAACAAAAGATATAAAAAATCGGGAATGGGCGTATTTCCTAGGTGAAGAACTTGAAGGGATGATTTAACTAAAATCCATTTATTAATTTGTTATTCTAAGTCCTTTGCACATTACAGGTTTCACTAATTCGTAAAATGAAGAAATATAACAAGTAAAAAGAAAACAATGTATTGAACAATTCAAAATGTCGAGATTTATTTGATCAAAACAATATTACAAATGTACTCGTATATGTTACACTAAAACATTATGGCATGTTAAATAATATAAAATATGAAATTATATAAAGTATTACACTAAATTTAAGAGTTTTTTTTCTGAAGGAGCTGAGCGACGCGTGAAACATATAAGAGGATACACGGTTAAAAAGTGTGATTGCTCTAACTATCGGCATTTCTAAAGGTGGGTTGGTTCGACTTACAGGTTGATAGAATAGTCTTATAGTTTATAGAATAAGTGCGTTGTCTTAACAAATTTAAGGGCTAGTTATTAGAGACCCAATAGAGAAAAAAGATGCAGATAAACTGCAAGCACTGACGCTCCTTGTTCTATATGCAATAAGATATTCCTAAATTTGTTTGCATGGTTATATCCGCTGGCACCAACGCTAAGTACCCTGCTCATCCACTTTGTATTGTGCCTTCTATTATACTTGTCACGGATAGTGTACATTTGTTAATTCATACATTGTCTTATTATTATTATTATTAACATTATGGTTTCAAACATACTTTCAGACATCGTTCCACCTGAATTTGGAAACTTAATCCGATAAAATTGCTTAGTAGTTACTGTTTTTTGGCAGACAACAGTATTATACTCGTACATATATTCGTATAACGTCGATATACTGTATTTTATTTACTTCCCATATGAATATTTCACATATATAATTCTTGATCGCGTGACACAATGTTGTTCGAAATAAATGCCAATTAATTTACAACCTCCAAACTCGGTCCAAACTCACAAGATTTGGGTTTTTCTCATTCATAACATGACAAAGCAGGTTTTTCAGCTGATTTAGGCACGTTTTTGTTTATATTATAAATATCGGGGCCGTTTCTTTCATAGAAATCTAATAAACCACGTCCAACGGCTCGAATTCTGAACAAGAAAAGCGACAAATATGTTGTACGCCCATAAGTTTCTTGAAAATCTGATAATTATTATATGACTGACAAATGAAAGATTTGAACAAGTTGAGGAATTTCGCTATTTGGGGAGCATGTTTTCAAAAGATGGTAGAACAGAGAAATGTATTGAAATACTTGTTACTGTAGATGACAAGATTAATGATAACAAAGTTTATTTATCAGTGGAAAATTTAAATTCTCTAAATTTGTAATTTTTTAAAATTAGTTTTATTATATAGACTCGTATAATTGTATAATTACTTTAATCTGGATGCACAAATCATCCTAGTTTGGGTGGGTAGACTCATATAATTGTATAATTACTTTAATCTGGATGCACAAATCATCCTAGTTTGGGTGGGTAGACTCGTATAATTGTATAATTACTTTAATCTGGATGCACAAATCATTCTAGTTTGGGTGGGTAGACTCGTATAATTGTATAATTACTTTAATCTGGATGCACAAATCATCCTAGTTTGGGTGGGTAGACTCGTATAATTGTATAATTACTTTAATCTGGATGCACAAATCATCCTAGTTTGGGTGGGTAGACTCGTATAATTGTATAATTACTTTAATCTGGATGCACAAATCATCCTAGTTTGGGTGGGTAGACTCGTATAATTGTATAATTACTTTAATCTGGATGCACAAATCATCCTAGTTTGGGTGGGTAGACTCGTATAATTGTATAATTACTTTAATCTGGATGCACAAATCATCCTAGTTTGGGTGGGTAGACTCGTATAATTGTATAATTACTTTAATCTGGATGCACAAATCATCCTAGTTTGGGTGGGTTCCCTATTATAAAAAAAAACAACAAGGTTTTAATACTCTCTTATACGAGTATAATGGGATTGTGGAGGGATTTTTAAATTTAAGATTTCTGAAACTTATTTTTTTTAAATTCTTTATCTTATACTTTTGTTTTTTTATACTTTATATAAGTTTCTTTTTTTCTGTTATTTGTTTTATGTTCGCCTTAGGGTGGGCATACGCCTAGTTAGGCAGGAGAATGTTGTGTATATTTAATGGTTAATATTTAAAAGCTTAAATGATTAAAATTAAAAAAAAAACAAAGATGCACACTTTATAATGTTGTAAATAAATCAATCGTCAAGTATAATAAACTGGAGAACTGTTTGATGATCTGTCTTTGGTTATAATTAATGGAAAATAAAAATAAAACACACTCATCATTCTGTTGTGTATTTCATGACAGAGAATCCTAACTTTCATGATAACCTCTGATGACTCTAACTCGGGGGTTTGAAGGGCAGTTTTTAAGGATTATTCCTGTTGCGTCTTTCACTTGGTCAGCTCAACGCATTGGGACTCTTCCTCTTGTGCGTTGTCCTTCCACGCTTCTAGTAACCACATTATTTTTCTGCGTGGTGTCGAAAGTCTTTCGGTAAATTCTAATTTTAAGATAACATATACGTTGGTTTAGATCAATGACGGGAGTTCTATGTGATCCGTAAATGCCAGTAAAGTTAAAAGGTAAAGTATACCAAACGATTGTCAGACCCGCACTCCTCTATGGCTCCGAATGCTGGACGATGTATAACTCTTACTCCAGCCAACTAGAAACTGCTGGAATGTGCATGCTTAGATGGTCAGCTGGTGTGTCCCTAAGAGGCAAAATAAAAATTTCACGCATTCGTGGAAGCCTAGGTGTTACAGACATCAACAGTAAGATGGAGGAGAGGCGATTGAGATGGTGTGGGCACGTTGGACGCAGATCACCCTATCACATTTTGAACCAGGCAATCTCCATGGATCTTCCTCGAATGACAACCAGAGGAAGAACAAAGAATTCGTGGGTGGTGCAAAAAGATAACCTGATGCAGAGGCACGGCCTGGGGGACGTAGTCCGGGACAGAAGAGCATACAACCTGAGGACGAGGAGAGCTGACCCCAACAGTCTTCGCAGACAGTGAGTTGGGATGGAGCCAGGGAGAAGATATACGTTGGTACGCCTTGCGGTCCATACGATACGGAGGATCTGCTATTAACTCCCCATCTCAAGGCATATTTCATGTTTCTTTCCGTCCTTCTCATCGTCCATGTTTCTAATCCATATAGTGCGATGGAGAATACTAGAGACTAAACTAGTCAGATTTTGAAAAGTATGATGTTTATATTTGTGAAATTCTCAACGTACGTGCAACGTGATACAAAACAAGACATTACCAAACCTGTTTTATTGCGTTTTAAGTCATTGAGTTTATTAAATAATCCATTCGATGTGTGATATTTAGTGAATGGAGATTATCGTAATTATCGTTTGTAATTGTGGGTTTTTTTGACACCTGAAGTATAAGTATTCGGGTTTTTTGCTTTCTGAGAAGGAAAATTCTCTGATTTATGAAAATGTTTTTTTTAAAGACTATAACAACATACTATAAGTTTAAAAATCATAAAAATCGATAGAATATTCTATGAGCACAATTAAATGACGATCTCCGTAGTCTAGTTTCTAAGACGCCTGTGTTGCAATTCGGAGGTTGGTTCGATTCTCATTGGTACAAAAAATTTACTCTTGTCAATTTAAGCCCTCATACCATATTTCTGGTTGGTCGGAAGTAACCAGCCAGATTGTCCAGTATACAAATAAAGTTTTGTGGGAAATTTTACTTTTAATATAAAATCTACGTTTATATTTAATGTGAAATAATTTCACATTAAAAATAAAAACATGGATCCAGAATTTTATAGTATTTCATGTAGGATTTTCCATACTTTTGTTTACTTAATCAACAAAAAAAATGTTCCTATTAATTACGAGTATATCTAATTTCCCAGGTATATGTGGAATGTTTTCACAATTATACTATTTCAAATAAAACAACTTTAAATAAGAAACCAATAATGTAGTAAAAAGTTCGTTATATAGCGCACGTTATATGACGTGATGCCAGACGGCAGAAATGAGAACCCACAACTGTCAGTTGGAAACGTCAAACTGACAGATCCCGATATTATTCCACATATTTTGTTTCAACTGGGCTTTTATGTAGTATTTGCTCTTCACATTATATAAAGCTTCACTATTTCTTACAAAATCAATCAATATTTCGTCATTTTCGCTGGTCCAAATTAAATTACGTTTGCGTCGCATCCGTGGCGCGCTGCCAGACGGCAGAAATGAGAACCCACAACTGTCAGTTGGAAACCAAATCTGATTCCTTATATTTTGTTTTAACTGGGCTGTTCTATAGTATTTGCTCTTCTAATTATATAAAGCTTCATTATTTCTTACAAAACCAATCAATATTTAATCATTTTCGCTGGTCCAAAATACGTTTGCACTCATTTTTTATTTTAAAACGGTGTCCGCTACACGAGAAAAATCGTTCCACGACTGTTTGCTCAACTACCACGGCCGTCATGCAAATGGCAGCATTACTATTTGACATTACACTCACAACCAACGCACTCTAGGAAACTAACGCAATTGGTTTGCATAGACAATGTTTTGTTACGTGCGCTATATAACGACACCACTTTCTTAGGAAACCAAAGCTTTACAGTGCCATACATCAAAGTTGACTCTAGCACATCGTTGTGGACACTCATTTTTGAAGATTTTGTGATTGATTTATTGATAAACTCAACACTAACTGCACCATCAACCATGTTATCTGCAGTAACACGCCTTCCAATATATTTCTACATATTTCCATCTCTCGAAAATATGCTCCTGTTCAACTTCTTGCAAAATTCTTCAGCTTGATCTTGTCAAAAATAATATTTGATGACCTCCGTGGTTTAGTTGTTAAGACGCCTGTCTCCCGATCCGGAAGTCCCACTGGAATCAAGCTATTTAAAAAAAAATTTGGTTTTCACTTAAGAACTCTTTAACACCTTTCTGGTTGGCTGGAAGAGGTTGTCATACGGCAATAAGCCCGACTGGTAGTACTGTATTCCACAACAGTGTAATATAATACAATGATCATTAGATCGCTAAGGAAATTTATAAGCGTAAATTTGTCGCCTTATTTCTTCAGAATTCGAGACATTGGAAATGGTTCATTTGATTTTTACTGTGTAATGTTATAAATTCGATTGATTTAATTTATAAGTATCAAGAACCGGTTTCTTAAGAATGATTAGAGGTTTTATCAGTTGCTTTTAATTTGACATAATTATAAAATATTTAAACTTCTATGCCATAAGTTTCGCACCAGTACAAAGGAAGTCTATTACATTCTATATTTTAGTATAAATGTCACATATAATTATTTTCAAACTAATAAAGGAAACAATATATTGTATGAAAACGACTCAATTGACACAGATAAAACCGAATGCAGGTACTGTGAACTTTAGTATATTATATGTGACCCCAAAATCCAATATCACATGAGACTGAACGACTATGGTATAAACTCTGTCGCCGAACCAGTTCTTTTCAAGGTATTGCATTTAGAATACGTGTATATAAAAAATCGGCAATACTTGATTTTCATCGCAGATGTAACTTACATACGAGTACATAACACCTTTAACTCGTGAGTGTAACTCATATGCATTTATCTATTGAGGCAGGCAGAGAACAGATCGCCAAACTTCTCGATCACGATATATTATACTTCCATCATTTCCTCCACATCCCTATATACTTTCATAAAGAACAGGCACGTAGCTCGTGGTTTTTCATAGTAATTGTTAGCAATATTACTGAACATGAAGGGGGGAAAGGCTCGTACACGTCTAGCGTTTTCGACCTGGCGGACTCATTAAGCAAGCTTGGACCTTTTTTATTTTTTAAGATACCATTGGGAATCAAACCGAAAACATTTAAGATACCATTGCGAATCAAGCCCCAGGTAGAAAAAAGCGTCTACCAAAAAAACATAAAGAAAATATATTATTTCATTTCGTATGTTTTTTAGATGGTTATTTCAATTTGCGAAACATCTTCCAAACTATTTTCTGTAAAATAACTTAAACTGAAATGATCTATACTAAGACGTGCAACAAACCGCGAGTTCCATGTCTACTCCAGAGGTTCTAAACCCGAAGGCTCAATTACTAGGTTCAAAGAGATAATTGTATCCAGGCCATTGTCTTCAATATATCTTAATTATCTAATCTGATATGTTGAGGGGTACCATACGAATCAATTAATGTCTATCGGCTATCTGATCCATCTCTGATAACTTCAAAACGATGCCCTTCATCCATCTACGAGAGATGGATGTGGAGTTCAATCTTAGACACGCATCTCCTCCCACATCCGCTACAAACATGGGCAGAGTCCTTTGAAACGTCAAAGAACTGCTTTATTTGTACAATATTATAGTTGTTTCGGAAAAAGGACGTTTTAAGCTATCAATCGTAGAAATTAGACTTCCTTTTTTACTCCAAGATAATGACTGACGAGGGTTTTTCAGATCCTTCTTTAGAACTAAACATGGCTAAAGAAGAAGGGTGAAGGTTTATTTTATCAAGCATTTTGTGTTTGCCTAAAGCAGTGTGTTGGAAGTAGCAAACTGCTGTTGTAATGAGATTCTAGTGGCGCATGTTCGAGTGCGTTGGTCTAGACATGTAGCTTGTTTGCCTGACTCCAAACTCCCAAGAAAATAAATGTTATCCTCTTAGGAGGGTAGAATTAAGTAGGGTGGGCAGTACAAGAAATATAACGATGTACAGCACTCAAAAAGTTATTTGCACAGCTCAACTGGTAGCAAACTGGAACAGATAATTAAGAACTGTTATCAGGAACCCAATGTAGAAAGAAGATGTAGACAAGCATCAAGTACTGATGCCTTATAAGCAACAGAATATGCCTATCGCAAATCGGGTTACTTAGTCATCTCGGGTAGCATTAACGAAAAGTACCTTATCTTCCACTCTGTATTGTGCCTTCTAATATACTCATCACGGATAATAGGTATTAATTTATTTGTTCAGCAGCTGGTAAGTCCTTGGAGTGACCGGTGTACCAAAACAGCGCTTTATTAATACATTGATAAAAAAAATTAAAAAGGGAAGAAGTAACATAGTGAAACGTGAAATGCGTCAAGGCCGATATTTTCGTAATGTTACGACACAAGGCACCCACGGGCGCAAATTATTCTAATATGAATGGACAAAAGACATAACAGCGTACATTAGTCATCTCCACTTTCGTTCCTTGTAGGTGTGGGTTATCAGTATACACGCGCAATTAACGCACTGCTGTGATATCACTTTGTTCGGTGCTTCTCACATTTACTGTATTATTAGATTAATTTTAAATAATTTGACTGTTTTTTTAAGATCTCCACGGTCTAGTTGGTAATACGCGTGTGCTTCAACACGGGTGTTGCGATTTCGATTCCCGTTAAAAGAAACAGATTTTTTAAAAAGGATTCTAGTCTCATTTTCACTTTACCTTTTTTGGTTGGTTGGAAGAAATTGTCACATACAAATAAACCCTTCAGATTACACTGTATACAATGAAGGTGTAATACAAAAACAATATAAAAATACCAAGGTGGATTCTACTTATATTATGTCGATAATATATCCAATGTGTCAATCATATGATACATACGAGTACTATACATTATCACGACATTTCCTTGTCGAGTTAGACAGAGGACATAGTGCTAAACTTTCCTATCTCGGCACACATCCGTAACCTCTTCAACATTCATTCACATTTTCATACAACATCTACAATTTCTCTGACTTTCTAAGTTTCCTTCTTTCAGAATGTAATCCACTTGATCAAATCATACATTTCTTGGTCTTTCTCTCACACACCTTCCACTCACATTTACACTACATATCTGTTTTGTTAATATCTCTCCATTTATTCATTCCACATGCCCAAATCATCCCAGCGTGCTCTTCTTCATCTAACTCAACATATCAAAGTTCACATACATCCGTCATCACTTCATCTGTATTGTCATAAATTGTCACTCCATATTTTCATATCAAAGCACGCATTTCTACAGCATCTATTCGTCTCAATTTGTTCAGTACCTCGAAACCGAGCATCGATAATTGTTGAGCCATGACATTGGTTCTGCAAAGTGGTACATAGAATTGAGGATAATTTCTTGTACGATTATAACATAATTATCGGGAACATAATATTTAAGTGCCTTTAATATTGCCACACAATTGAAATCACAATGCGGTATTTTTATTGAGAAGAACGCGATAGACTCTTGCTCTCTTTTTTACTGGTTCTTTAATTGCATACTGTCAAAAGTCCAGTTTGGTGTGTATACATATGGGATTATTGCTCTCAGTGGTTTTAGATATTTTCAACATCTCAGCAATATCTAGTGTCATAGAACGCTGGCAATTCTCGATCGAAGCCATGGTTTGATCTTCGACCTTCTAGATCGGATACCATATTTGAGTGTCTTATCACCATTATGAAATTTTGAAACCACACAATATCGCTTAGTGCATCGTTGAAATACACTGAACATACATTTTATTTGCTTGTACCACATTTATTCTTTGCGGTATTAAAAAAGCTTTGCGCACCGAAAAAAACAGCTTATTAAGTTATATCTTCATAATGCGCTTTATATATTTATTATATTTTATAATACATTCAATACATTTGGAATGAAGCTAGTAAAAAAATGTCTTAACCAAATCTATCGAAGAAAATTTGAGACTACTTTCCAGACAACATATTATATACATAAATCTTAAGCAAACCACGATTTGAGAATCTCATGAAAATAAGATAAACCGTCACGGAGAGTTAAGATCGAGAGCGACGCGTTATTAGCGGTCAGTCTAAACACTTTTAACCCATAGTCAGTGGGAATCCCGGCCGGTGAGCAATCCACGCTCTTTGGTGAGCGGTCGGGCGATCTGTCATCTTGCGATCGGCTTACATAACTCCAGTGGTCGAGCCGTTCACTGTCACCAGTCCAGTTTATTATCACATATAGTCACAGCATGGGAAATCCGTCAAGATAATTAAAAAAACGAATTATTTACTAATGTCACTTTAATTAGTGCACGAGTAATTTATTCAAGCTGTGTCAAATCACTTTAACGATATAGAATTATAATTGCTAAACTGCGCTAGCTTGGAAATCTACATCGCATGCGGGACAAAAGTATAAGATTGCTGGGTTAGAAAATATACCTATATATTTGTGATCATGAAGAATGGTGAAAAATTATGTAGGAAATAAATGTCTTTCCCGGGTTGGTTTATTTATTCGTACTCCATGCCATATCCAATTTTTTGATAAGGACTTGTTGACCGGGAGACAATATTGTTTTCGTTAATACCCTCTGGAGTAAGCAAGTAATTCACAGTTCGCCATCTTACTCCTTGGAATTATATAGTCATGGTCAAGTCGGGACTATAGGGCGAACTATTAAATTGTCTGCAAACCTTTTTTGCATGTGTTTGAATGGCAGCGTTTGCAGCCACAGAAGTGTTCACTGGCGCATTAATCTCACGCCTCGTGACAACTTTCCTTAGCGTTTTGTTTTTATGGCATCTTATGACATTTTTTTTATATTAATGACACATAATACTCGCCAGTAACCATAATGTATCTGTTTCTCTTGAAGTCAATAAGTAGAAATCCTCGACAATACCAAAAATAAATGGAGGGCTTATTCTTTTTTCAGGCTTGTGTCATCTTGGCTTTTTTTGGCTGTGGTGATCCCTACCAATTTTGCAAACCACAGTGCTGAATGGAAGCCTTTACAGCAACAAAAGTATCACTTTTTATAGAGGATCATTATACAAAACCATAATTTCATCCTCCGTGACTATTGACTCAATTATTTATTTTTATTTTCCATTGCAGAGCAATAAAAATTCATTGCAAAATTCAACACGTCATTCCTTTTGGACAGTAGTCAAGAGTTTAAATACACAGCTGTTTGTAGAGTAAGTGTTTCTGGTGGCCTTTCTTGACGAGAGTCGCCTTTAATCGAATCTCTGCGTCATCTTAAATCAAATACTAAGTGAAATTATTTAGCCCGATGTATCACTGGGGAATATAACGGAGAAGATTATCCGTAAACAACATCTAAACATCGTTTAATTTTAGCCGAATTTTGTCCTTCTTGATAACGCGATATTCAATTTTTCACATTTCAGTATATAACGAAACAACACGCCTTCTATCAGCTCTATTGGACATACCTGAGAAAAGATATATACAAATTTTAACTGCAATTTCGCCTGACCATGCGTGGGGCGTGGCCGACGTATCTATCTGTCCATACAAGCTCCTCTAACTTGTCCAGACCGGAAACTTATGGACCATCGTGGTATTTATACATAAATGATCTTGTTACAAACATTAATAGATTTAAGGTGAAATAAATAAATATTTGTAAAGATAGTAAAATAAACCTTTCAATTTGTAAATAATAAAATGCGCTAAAAATAAAAGTGTTCAGCATAATAACAAACACAAGTTATTGAAGGTTAAATTGTTCAGCATAATAACAAACACATGTTATTGAAGGTTTAAAACATAATTCAATAAATAAATAGCTTATTTATTTATTAATTCATATGGTACCCTTCAATACTTCCGAATTGGTGATTCGGAGATATTGAAGAGACGACATTGTCATCAACTCCATTCATCGAGCCTTCGAGCTTAAAACTACTTGAGTAGGAAAATGTTTCGCACTTCATCATCGCAGGTGCTGGTAATACCTTGCACATGAAGAGGAAACAACACTAGCACACATCTAGCACTTGTGAGTATTGTTAGCAGAGTTATTGTTATCAAACCATCTCAGATTAATATTCATCTTACTCAGTCTTAAGTTCACATTTATCCCTTATCATTAAATTTTGTATTCGGCCATACATTGTCACTCTACGTTTTATTCTCAATTCACGCATTTTTAAAGCATTTTTCGGCTCCTTTAATTATTTTTCCATGCCAACATTTCACTCCCATAGATCAAAGTACATTTGTACTAAACACTATAGTGAACTATCATCTTAGTAGATTTTGATACTGTCTGGCTCGATAGTGGCCCCTTGACTTAGTTTTCTATCGCTGCATACCGTTCGATATCCCTCTTAACTCTTCCATCATCTGAGTAAATGATATCTTCATATCAGAATTCCTCAACTGCTTGAATATATTTTCTCTCTCCATTCTAGAATTTTCACTTTTTTCTTTATATTTTTTTTGCTATTTGGGTAGTATTTCCACCATCTGAGAAAATCTGTTCTTTGGGCAGTTTTTTTCCTATGCACTGAATTCTGCTACTTGGGTAGTATTTTCCATAATTTGAGGATATACTACCCCAATAGCAGAACTCTAAATTTGACCCAATCAACTTTCTCGCTTTCTATTTTAGAATTTTCACCTTTTTATTTACATCTCGTTTTTATTTTATTTTTGTTTCACTTCTAAGTGTGATTTTTAATATGTATTTTTTTACGAAATTTTGAAGGGATAGATGGTGAAGGAGAATGGGGTGACCAAAGGGATGATTCGAGAATTGTCTCACACAGGGTATAATCAATTGGAGAAGGAATGCCGCTGAGAGAGATAAGTGGCAGAAAATCCCGCAGGCAGCCATCTTAGGCTGTAGGACTGATGATGATCATGATGTTTGTTTTCTTCAAAACAATGCTCAAGATTTTTTTTCGTGATAAAGATTAAAACTAATAACATTGTTGAAAAAACGACCAGACATGCGTTTATTTAACAAAAAACATATATGTATGTTCTTAAAGCAAAGGAAAACAAGTTTGTATTTTCTTTGAGTAAATGTATCTGGGAATCCCACAGCTCTTCGTTGAAACGAGTCAATAGTCGACAGACATGTCAGTCTAACGATTACATCACGTTATCTCTGCACTCGACGCTAATAAAATGCAAAAACATACAAGCATACCACCACGTTATATCGCCGTTGGGTTACGCAAATAGTACAGAGCGCCAGACATTCGTATCTCGACACATTTTTTGCCTCTTTTACGTCCATAAACCTTTTTATACTGATTGCTACGATTTCTCTAACTTGTTACATTTCCTTCTTTCAAAATATAATTCTTAATCTAACCACGCTTTCCACACATACTCGTATTTGCACTGTATATTTTGTTTTATTATTCTTTCTTCATTAATTTGTTCTACATGCCGGCTCAAACCATCCCAGACTACTCCTCTTCATCTTACTCAACACATCGATCTTAAATGCACATTCATATCTACTATCGTCATTTCATATTCTGTCATACGTTGTTAACCCACATATTCTTCTCAGTGCCCGTATTTCTTCATTAATTTGTTCTACATGCCGGCTCAAACCTTCTCAGACTACTCCTCTTCATCTTACTCAACACATCGGTCTTAAATGCACATTCATATCTACTATCGTCATTTCATATTCTGTCATACGTTGTTAACCCACATATTCTTCTCAGTGCCCGTATTTCTATGACATTTATTCGGCTCATTTCAGTATTTTTCCACGTCCACAATTCACATCCATACATTAACGTTGGTACTAATATACTATTGTGGACTATCATAGCAGATTTTGATACTGTCCGGTTTGAGTATATATGTTTAGTACCTCATTGACTTTATTTTCTATCGCTACAAGATTGAAAGTTCAATTCAATCTATATTATAAACTGATCAAGTCTCAATGCAATATTTCATCTAATTTATTATGGATTTTGCACAATAACATTTGGTGCTAGAAAAAATGTCTGATACCATGCAATATTGCCTCTTCGTATGAATCCGCATACAAAAATATTCTGCAATAGTATCATAACGAATGAAGGAAGAAATACTAACGAAACAAATATACAGTGCAAATGTGAGAAAAAAACGTGGTAGAGGAAGACTAAGGATTAAATTAATGATATTTTGAAAGAAGTAAATGTAAGAAATCAGAAACATGAAATGAGTTGTATGAGAAGATGTATGAATGTTGAAGAGGGGACGGTTTGTGTCGAGATATGAAAGTCTGGCGCTCTCTCATCTCTGTCTACCCCGAGAGGGAAATAGCGTAATAGTACGTACACATATGTATGGTCGATTGAATGAAACTTGACCGGCAACAGTATGACAGGTGATATCATTGTGGCATTGCTTCCGCAGATTACTAATTTGTTGAATATTTTTCCTTGTTTTTATTTTTTAGGCTTCAATAAATTCTCAGATTTACTTTAAAAGTCAAATGATAAGCGTGTATATTCTCTTTATCAAGAAATTATATTATATTATGTATTGAAATGGGAAAAACCAGCGTTTACAAGGTTTCTTTAAGGATTTTTAGAAATAAACTTTTAACGAAAAAAAAATTTTTTTTATATAACAAAACTTATTTAAAAGTGCGTTTATGTGTTACAGTGGAAGCCAATTGTATTAAATGTAAACTATTACTAGTGATTGTACACGTTTACAATTCTTTTAGTCCAAATTTAATTATTTTTAATATTTTCACCATAAAAGGAGAAAAGTGAAAAACTTTTAATCGAGTAAAATTATTGTTAAAAATAACTTATTTTAAACAACCGTTTTCAATGGGGACACGACAAACCCAGATCCATTAAAATTGTGTGTCCAAATTAAATTACCTGTTGTTTTTTTCGCAGATTGTGTATAAAATAAATATTTTATAATTAACTCCCAGGATAAATTTATTTAACTTATTTTTTTAATGATTAAAAATAAAAACATTCTTTTCGATTCCTAGAATATTCACATTGTCTTTGAGTTATAATTGGATAGTGTTTTGTACTAATCATATATGTGCTAAAACGAAATTCTGTGTAGTGTATTGAATATACTCGTATTTTAATCGAGAAAAATTATTGTTAAAAACAATGTTTTTAATGTTGTTTAAAATTTAATATTTTATATTTATTCCCAGGATAAATTTATTTTCACTTATATTTTATCATTAAAAATAAAATTATCCTTTCCGATTCCTAGAATATTCACATTGTCTTTAAGTTATAATTGGATCGTGCTATACAATTACCATATATGCGCCAAAACTATATTATGTGTAAGTAACATTTTATGAAATATTGATAATTGAAAAGGAAATTTATTAATACATTAATAAATTTCCGCGTCAACACAGCAATTATTAATTTTATTACGCGTTTCCAATAAAAGGCAATAGAGATCGCCCAATCATTTGCGTCAATCAGGTCTTACCCCGAGCATGTACTCCTAGTTTCGATATTCAGACAAGTCAGAATTTAATGCTACTTTCGTTCAAACAACTCCATTGCTGCATGTTCACCTGTATCTAGTTACTCCTACATGGAGTCGATTCTCAGGATAATGCATTAAGGATTTTTTTAAAGTCATTCTTTTCTAAGCTGACCTGCTTAAATAATGTACATTTAATCAAGTGTGTATTAGTGAGACTGCGCAAGGTTCGCAACTAATAAATAATGTACATTTAATCAAGTGTGTATTAGTGAGACTGCGCAAGGTTCGCAACTAATAAATAATGTACATTTAATCAAGTGTGTATTAGTGAGACTACGCAAGGTTCGCAACTAATAAACAATGCGTAAAAAATATTTTATTTGATCACTGTCCTGATTTAATTATATTAATTTCATCTTCATAAATATGTATATGTGAAAACTGACCTGAGTCTGAAATTGACAATGCGCGATTGTTCGCTGCTACCCGCTACTAATTGATAATGCTAAATAAAAAAAATGATTCCATTATTCAATGGCCTGGTTTAATTGTGTAAATTGCAACATAAAATGTATATTAGTGAAACCTGAAATTGAAAATGCGTGATGTCTGAAGTTAAAAAAGCTTTGATCTGTGAGAAATACAAGAAAATCGTAGAGAATGGATCAACACGTACAGTCAAAGCTTTTGATTGCGAAAAAACAGACGGAACCTCTAGATTCCTTAAAAACTTTTTTACTGTTCAAAACTGTGAAAGTTTACAATCAAATAATAAAAGGCGCGAGATAGCATTTTAAACGACAAATTATTTAACGCTAATTAATAACAAAATATGATCTAGAAGACGCCACATCTCTTGGCTCAAGAAACTGCGTGAATGTTTTGGGTACAGTTCATCTGTATTATTTCATGCTGCTGACAACAAAATAAATATATGTTATGACAGTATATAACCTTCGATAGATTACAGCATCTCATGAAGTTGATAATAAAACAAATCGACAATGATAGGTGATCGAGCATGAATGTCAACTTGGATAGAAGACAATTGTGCATGTATAAGTTTACGAGTATTTTGTGTAAGCTTTTAAACTTCAGGATTCAAACAATCTCGTGATCGTGCATGAATGTCAACTTCGATAGAAGACAACTGTGCATGTATTCATTTATTTTGTGTAAACTCTTAAACTTCAGCAATCAAACAATATTGTATTGTATCACACTTTCGTTGTATACAGTAAAATTTGGCGGGTTTATTGCCAACCAACCAGAAATACACAATATTAAACAAGCTTTAAGTATACACCAGACTGGAATCCTTTTTTTAACCTATATTCCAACGCGAATCAAACCCGCAACCTCCTGGTCGAGAGACAAGCGTCTTATCAACTGGGCCACAGAGGCCGTCATAGATCTTGATAACTGTCTTGATAGATCAAAATTCCAAGACGGTCAGCAGATTCATTCTGTTGCAGACTTTCGTTTGTCTGATTTAAGATTTTTAGATAAGAAGCTTAGTACATACATACACGTGTATGTACAATCATACTATATCTTTACTGAGGGAGGCAGAGAGGACAGACTTTCACACATTTCTATCCATAAATACAGCTCTCGCATCGTCCACATCCATACATCTTCTAATTCATAACTTTTCTCATAATTCATACCTTTACCTCAAATAAAATTTCACCTACTATCTCATTCTCGGTATCTTCATTCCTCGCTTTCCATTTATTCCAGGTTAATATATCATATTTGTTTCGTAAATCTTTTGCAACTCATTCTGTCAATGGGACCAAATCATTTATAAAAATATTAGTATCTGCAAAATAACATAAATTCTTATGTAATAACGTTTTGGTCTGTCTGGAGTGATGAAGTGTGAGGGGTTTGATTCGCGTGATGTATACATATGTAATTTAGTGTCACTGTTTGTCAGGCAACCTGTTGTTTTTTCCGTAAATTAGTATATTTCTTGTCATGTATAAATAAATAAAATAATTAAAGTGTAAAACAATTCAAGAGATGAATCCACTAGGAATCGAAGCTGAGGTGCCCGCTTGCGTAGCGTGAATACTATCCGTTAATCCACACTGCTGGCAAATGAATACAATAACTTCAATGAATAATTTTGAAGGAACCTTGTATTTCCAAGTGTATAAATAAACATGAATATATCGTAGGTGTAAAAATATGCTTCAACGTGATACGAGTTTTTCTTGGAATTTTATAATCGACTATATTCTTCCAGCATTGTCTCACTGCGGTTTTGCAAACAGAAGACCAGATAAGAGAACTTCCCCTGCAAGTCGGAGCAAGGCGGATGATGGCATAAGTTCAGGGACCGTAGCCGCTATTGTTAGGCATATCCTGTCAATCTTGGTTTGTGGCTTAGATTTAAAGGTTTTAACTTGTAAAAAAACCTGAAAATGAGCTCACGCTAAAAACCAGAAAACGGTCAGTGTTCTAGTCATGCGATTTTTTTTGTCTTTATTACAATAATAATATAATAGAATAACAGTTTATATAACGCCGTTTAGAGAGCAGACTCTCCTTAAGGACGCTCCAACTCGGTATTCGAACGCACTTTTATTGAAAGATTCAAAATTTTATAAAAAAAGTTTAGTAAGGAAGGTGGTGGTTGTCTAAATTAGGTGGCCTCCCGCATTTGCATATGATTTAAGAAACATATTTGGTAAGAAAAGCTCAGAAAACTTACCAAGAGAAGACGTTCTACAAAGAAACCTTTGTAGATCTTCCTATATGTGATAGTAACACATTCGGCATTAGGTGGAGTGAAATGTATATGTATTATATATATATATATATATATATATATATATATATATATATATATATATATATATATATATTATATAATATATATATATATATATATATATATATATATATATATATATATATAATATATATATATATATATATATTATATATATATATATATATATATAGTATATATATATATATATATATATATATATATATATATATATATATATATATATATATATATATGTATATATATATATATATATATATATATATATATTATATATATATATATAATATATATATATATATATATATATATATATATATATATACAATATATATATATATATATATATATTATATATATATATATATATATATATATATATATATATATATATATATTTTTTTTTTTTTTTTTTTTTTTTTTTTTTTTTTTCTTGTCGTAGTTAGTTCAAGTTCCTTGGGTCCACTCTTCCTATTTTTTCCACCCAGCTATATCTTGTGCAGCTTCTAGACTTGCATATCTTGATGTATCAAATGTTATAGAATGAATTAAAGTTTTCGAAACGTCGGCCATCATTTTGTCCAACTCAATACAGCATTAACTCCATAATTTTTTTTATACTATCTATTAAATTTGTTTTCAAAATCAGTGATTCAATTATTTCCAAAATCATCCGCATTTACCTTTACATCTACATATTTGGGCCGATCCGTTTCTCTAATCTAGTAGTATCAATAATTGGTTTAGCTACATCAAAAACATTTTAAAACAGCATTAAGATCATGGTGGAGTGTTTTGAATCTACTTCCTCAATATATTATTGCGCTTTGAGCCCTTTTCCTTATCCCGAGACGTAGGAACTTAAGTCTGTCGTCGAAAATATCCTTTCACACTCTGGTGTATCGATGATGGAGAAGAGGAGTCCCTTTGGGCTGTTGGAGGAGAGGAACCCCTTTTTCGTCCCTACGTGACATAAAATAAAAAAATCACGCTGGATGGAAACACACTGAACTGAACTAATATAATTCAATATTTAGTACGAGTACATTTCCTTCCTTCTAGGAAGTTTCAGGTAATAAACAAAAAAAATCATATCCTCCAGAAACCTGCGTTGAACGTTTTCATGTCATCTCAGGATTTCTGCAGTTTATTTATCTTGGATGCAGCAGATGTCAAGACCATACCTTGTAAATTCTTTGCGAATGATTTCTCGTCTTATGACACCATTCGTTATCCTCAAAAGTCACAGCCGTAGTACTTGAGTCTCATTCAAAAAGCAAAACAGAATTTATATTTTGCTTCATAGATACGCTATTCTTTTTAATGAACATCATAACATCTTCGTCACCGTCTTCTGTCCAGTGCTGTTCATAGATTTTCTTCTATGACCTACATAGTCTCATTTTTCCAGTATTCTTACCAATTATTTTCAGCTACCTACCCAATATCACCAGATCAGCGTATCTGAGGTCTGCCAACACTCCTCATGTATATTCTAAGTCACATGTCATTTATTTAATTTTGTCAATTGAGGTAAATGATCAATGGGATTTACTTGGTTAAATTTAAGATTTATTATTTTAGATAAATTTGTACATCATCAAAATTACTCTGAAAAAAAATATAAATACAATTTGTTTATATTATTTTGCTCATATCTATTGAATTAATTATTTATTTTATATGTACAAACAGATAATGGCATGAATCTAGTAACAACCTTAGATTGTCTTCCTCCCGAGGACTTGAGGTTCGATTATTAATGATGGCGAAAAAGTTTTAGTTTAATAAAAAAGGATTCTAATACTTCTCTGATTGGAAGAAAAAATGGCGAATTGGTGACGCGTCATTATTTTTGGTCTCGTTAAATTAGCGTTCCGTGTTAGAGGCTCTGAATAAGGCACGTAACTCGCAGTTCATCAGTGTATATCTTGATAATACTATCGCACTTGTAGAGGCAAAATACTTACAAACATTTACTGCGCGACAGTTTTTTTAACAGATGCATGCTTGACTAGATTGGGACCTATTTGGGTACCATCGGAAAGCCCCTTGGTAGAAGACAAGCATCCTACTAATTTGGATATAAGCCTACCAGATTGTAGTGTTTGCAATGAAATTGCGATAGGCTCGTTTATTATTTCATTCCAGGATAACTAATCAAAATTAAAACCTAGAACCATTAAATCAAGAATAAACGTACGTTAAAACTCCTCGTTAAACGACAAAGTTCATAGTCTCTGACACTTGACCAATCCGTACAATAACTCAATATTGGACGTCAAATACCAAGAAGAATTCTGATTCTATGAATAATCTTAAAGTGTTGACGTATCAAACAAAATATATTATGAAGATATTTGTTTGAATGTTCAAAAACTATATTATGAAGGTATCCGTAATCTGTGATGAAGATTCTTTAGACATATTCAGATGACACATTCAGAAGTAAGAGAACATAGAGCACATATACTTGTTACGGTGAAAATTAAGAATTTGGTTTACACTGTGCATCTAAAGTCGTTAATAAATCATTTTCAAGGTACTATATTAATTATTTTCATGCTACGCTATTTTTATTTGTTAGAGTAGCAAATTATTCGATAAAGGATATCTGTTTGTTTGAGATGGGTCTTTCTCGTATTAGTTAAAGAATATTTTGAACTGCTTTTTAATTAAATATTATATTTTTTTTATATATTGTAGCATTTTTTCTTATGCTGAAGGAGGTCTGTGAAGTTACAACTGTCTGATTCTGTCCTTTATATTTTATTTTCAATTTGTTGTACGCATCTGTATTCCCCTTTTACACTGATTTCAAGAGTGATGCCTGGTTTGGTGCAGTGCCGGCTGTCCATCTTTAAACGCTTCTGTATTATGTTAGTGACATATAGTTAGAATTGATTAGAAGTTAGAAAGGAATCTTGAGATAGTTAGGCCACAATGAGAGAAACGGTTACGAAATACTCACAAAACAAATATATATGTTTGAAATTAATGGGAAGCAAAGAAGAAGTAGACTGAAGAAATAATGGAAGAAAATATTTGGAAAATTTTATTCAAGGGAAAAGGTAAAAGTATAAGAAAGAGGAGAGTATGTACGACGAGATCTATGAATATTGATGGGGTTAAAGCCGTGTATATGGATAAAAATGAGTGGAGATGTGAACTCTATGTCTTCCCTAAGAGGGATATGACGTTGTTAAGAGTATTCCAGTTGCATCTCTCACTTGATCACTTCAACGCATTGGGATTCTTCCTCTTGTGCGTCATCCTGACATGCATCCAGTAACTACAACCTCTTAAAACTATCTTCTTGGCCACAAGCAATATGACCAAAGAATCGGAGGACTCGTCGCAGACATATTGTCGATAATCTGTCGGTGATTCTCAGTTCTTCGAGAATGGAGACATTAGTTCGTCTTGCAGTTCATAAAATTTGTTAACATCCTTTTCCAGCACCATACTCCGAATGCATCAATTCTACGTATCTGCGCCGTACATGAATACTATGTTACGAAGACGAGAGACTTACCTAAGCGCATTTTTGTCGTGACGGTAATAGTTATGTTCTTCCATATCTTTTCGATATGATTACAAAGAGAGAGATGGAGCGATGTGAATACAGTGAGAAATGAAGCGTAACTAATTGATATGAATATTCAGCTCTTTGGTAAGCTTGCCTTCATCGTTGGAGACTGATTAAAAAATAATTGCGATAGGTCAACTGTGGAGAAGTGTAACCGCGAACACAGATCCCACGGATAACAAGGGAGTTCTGAAATTTTATTTCTTTAGTTGTAAACATTTTTTTTCTTTATCATTTAATTAAACTTATATTCATTCATTTAATTTCCGTTTGCAATCGACAGTCCGAATTTCTAGGGAAAACCCCAAAGATAAGCAATACAGAATTCTAGGATAATCAAAATAACTCGTCATTATTATAATATGTTCATATGCACAACGAATATATGCAAAAATGATAAATTTCAGTTTTATCATACATATTACAAAATGTAGTTATGTGGCCTAATTGGTAAAACACATGTCTCCTGACCCGGAAGTTGCGAGCTCGATTACCGTTGGAACCCAGATTTTTAAAAAAAGAGCCCAGTCTGATTTTCCGTTCAATTATCTTTAACACATTTCTGATTAGTTGGAAAAATTGCCAAAAAGCAATACATCTATCAGGTACCGTATACAATGAAGGTTTACTCGTAATACAATACAATACAAGAATACCAAGGAGAATTTTATTTATACTCAGACGAGAATATACCACTGTGTCAATCATACGTATCATCGCGCCATTTCCCTATCTGGGTAGGCAAAGAGGATAGAGCGACATAATTTCATATCTCGACACACATCCTTGTCCACTTTTACATCCATACACCTCAAATAACTTCAACGATCTCTCTAACTTTCTAGAATTTATTTTCTTTTAGAATATCATCCACTTAATCCAACCATACTTTCCTTGGTCTTCCTCTCAGACGCCTTCCTCTAACAATTGCATTATATGTTTGTTTTATTAGTCCTTCTCGATTCCTGGGGTCTTGAGTAAAAATCAGGATTCCAATCTGGTCAAGGCCTCATTAAAATATTGTCAGAATTTAAGCAATATTCTGCCAATCAGAGACAGCAATATTTAATATTTGCCTCGAGGTTTCTCTTAACCGGCCCCATCATGTTAATCCTTCTACTACACAATTATGACGATCTCTATGGTCTAGTTGATAAAAGATCAGTATTCTAGCCCGAGGTTGAGGGTTCAATTCCTGTTGGTGCCCATTTAAAAAAAAATCAGTCTGATCACATAACTCAAAGTTTCTTTGACATATCTATGGTTGATCGTAAGAGATTGCCAATCTATCCATCAGATTGTATTATATACAACGAAATCGTTATTATACAATAAAACAATGTATTCCTGAAAAAGAGAGAGGTGCCTCGTGATCCCGCGAGGATGAATGAAATATTAGTGTCGATGTACCTCCTATTGGTGTCGATGTATCTCGAATGTGAGGACGTTATGCGATGAACCAAGACCTATAGATAGGTTACCTCTCTTAAATATTATATATTTTCCCTCCCTTGCCTCAAAATATACGTGTAGTTACAGAATATTATATATACAAAGTGTCGCAAAAAACGTATCCATAATTTTAACGAGTATAAAGTCTGAATTTAATTAACATACAGTTCTCTTTCAACGTTCACAGTAAACTACATAATATGTGTATTTTTATATACTTGTGAGTAGATTTTTTGCGACACCCTGTAGTTGTTCTTGCAGGGATGAATTGATTACATTGTACAAGTTTGCATTGTTGTGTTGTTCATTTTACATTATTTTTTGTTATGTTTTATAACACTACGTATATATCAATATGAAATTTTATTGATTGTTTTTTGAAATTTTATCTTTTGTATCAAAATATTAAAAAAAACATGTTTTTTAAAAGAATAGATATGACTGAAATCATAGGTTTCTTTACACTCGAATACTAGGCGAAAAAAAAGGCTTTGTCATTCGAGAGGAGAAGCACAGCGCGGGGTTAGAACCGGCGGCATTCCGCACGGAAGGAAGTCCAGTGCGTTACCGCGCGGCCATTTAACAATGCATATTTTATGTTGAGTTAGGATGCTCAAATATTTAAAATAAACCAAAAAAATACTTTGTGGTTTGGATGCTTTTTACATAAATACGTTCATTTTGTGTATACTGAACTTATCTCATTACTTGAAAAAAATCTAATTGTTTCTTAGTATTATTTTATATTATATTATACAATAACATATCCATATAATTTGAATAATATTTTTTAAATGGTTTCTATAAACCCAAAATTATTGTTTTGTAAGTAATTCGAATAATTTACAAATTAAATTAAATTATTGACTGATAACATTTGATCTCAGGGGTCACCAACAATTTTTATCATAAATTAAAACTTAATGTTGGGTCAACAATTTCATTAATCGTGCATCCTCCATAGCCCCTGTATACGTACATAAAAACCATTACACCATTTCCTTGTAAAGATAGGTACAGAGTATAGAGCACCAACATTTTCTATCATTACATAGTTCCTGAGCCTACTCCACACCCTAAAATCTTCTCATACAGCTCCTTCTGGTTCTCTTACTCATCACCTTTCCTTATTCCGAAATTTCATTCGCTTGGTCCACTCAATTTTTCTTAATCAGTCTTTCATCATCCATTCGTTCACCATGTTGAACCACCTCAACTTGCTCTTTTTCACTCGACTCTTAACACATTAGTTTTTAGCCCCCGTTCATCCTTTATATATACATTTATTATTCTATCATATTCGATGGTATTTTAACCTAGTTTTTTTTAATCCACTTTGCACGGATTTCTCCTGTTACACAAAGAGGGTCTGATTCTAGCGTTAGCTTATTCGTTAGGAAGAATATCAGCTAGGATTCTTCTCATACTGCTACGCGGTATTGAAAATATATCAACAGTGTCATTCAGTTGGTTCAATATCTCTATGCCACGCATGACTGAGTGTTTAGCCATAATATTCGTCCTGTAAGTTGGTATGTAAAACAGAGGGTGATTCTTTGCACGGCTATATTTATTAGGTACATATAAACTTAGTGCTTCTAGAATCGCGGGACAGTTAAAGCAACCTTGAAAAACCTTTAGTAGGAATATCGCAATGGATTCTTGCCTTCTTGTTTCGAGGCTTCTATAGTTACTCACCGTGAGAAGTTCGACATGGTGAGCATATTTTGGGTAATCGCCCTTTGTTATGTACCATAGATATATGATGTTTTTTTCGTATTTGTTCTATATTGGTTTTATATATGAGGAGCCCAAACTGTAAATGCATATTCTAATTTGGTTCTAATTAGATAATTACATAAGTTACGAAGGATATTGGTATTACATTGCGTTCTCTGTTTACCTCGTTCCCTGTCGCTATTCTTCTTTCAAAAGTACAGTAAAATTTCCTCAAATTAAAATTCATGTCGATATATTCGAATTTTCGATGTGGACAAGTTGAAAATCGTAATGAGAAGGTTCCATTGTCTTCGGCCATATTAATCGTAATCAGGAGGTTCCATTGTCTTCGGCAATATTAATCGAGTATTTTGGTTAAGTGCCCCTGAAGTAGACATGTTTTACGTAGTTCTTATCATACATGTCGGGAATACTATTAAACGTGGAAATGCAACACAAATACATTAATCTCACGCGTGCTAATATTATTATCAGAAGGGGTATTTTAACCTAGCGTGGAATATTTTACATTAATTCACTTTTTTGTAATGTTATTTTTGGTATAGCGGGGCTATTTAATACTACATTGCCTTCTCTATTTACCTTGTTCTCTGCCGCTACCCAACTTTCAATATCCCTTTCAATGAAAATACAGTAAAAATACGAGTACGTCAAATCATACCATTCAAAGATATTTTTAAGTCATTCTTAACAATATATTTATTTATTTTTTCACTTTTATTGCAAATACAATCTGGCGGGATTATTGCCAGCCGGCAATCTCTTCCAACCAACCAGACAAAGTAAATGAAGCAAGTTACATGGTTGTATAAATCATTCAAATGACTATCCATCCCCACGAAATTCATAAACACATAGGTACGTGATCATATACCCACGAATCCCACAAAGACGGACAATCACCCGAACATTCATTTTTATATAAAGTGAGATATCATCAATCAAAAGAAAAGGAAGGGATGGTGAAGAGGAAAGGAAAAGAAAAATCGGGAATGAAACACGTTATTTTACTGACTAGAAATTAAGAGTTTTTTCAGTCGCTTCTTAAAGCATGCGAAGGACGGAGTACATAACTTCCCTGAAACTAAACATTAACTTTGTAGTTACAGTATAATATCCATGCAGTGAGACTCTGGAACAAGTTACCAAACAATGTAAGACTCACAACGTCGTTGGCATGTTTCGAAAAAACTCTTAATTCAATGTCAGTAATGTTACGTGTTTAATGCTGTCACTCATATCTGACAATTGAAGGCACAAGCTCTATCATAATACCCCGCCCTTTGGGATTTATTTGGAACAACCAATTTATTAGATGAAGAAGAAATCGACATTAAAGTTCTACTTATATCCGAAGGAACATCCCTCAGACACAGATTCAATTGAGACACTCCATTAAGGGACTTGAATATAAAGAGACAAAGTTTGAAATCAATCCAATCACGAATCACAACACTTAATAAAGCCAGTATCTTATTTATGGTAAATATAATTTTTCCTTCCTACTTCTAAACTTTCAAGTGGTAAAATTCAATGTTTTAAAAAAACTTTAATATATTAAAATATTACATTTGGTTCTCATGTGAATAAATAATACTAACCGCGAGAATTTTTGTCCGTCGATCGTTTTTCTGAATTACAAATCGTCTCTTTTTCCATAACCAAATACCAACGACCCCGGCGAGATCCGCATGTATGGTATACCCGTAGTGCACAGTGACTGCTTTGTGAAGCAGGACTAACCACGTTGAAGGTTTGGCGGAGTCAGTGAACTGGATAGGATCTTGTCCAAGGAATTATTTTGTTTGTATGCAGGCGGATATTAATCATCGCTTGCACTTGTCAAATTAATGTTTTTAGTTATTTTTTAAGGCGCTTTATTTCATCAGTATCACATATTATAAGTTTATTGATAAATGAGAAATATATTTTACATACATACCATCTTTGTATCGATTTAGGGTTAGATAGAAAACAGAATATTTTCGATCGCGATCCATATCTTTAACTTCCAAACACTTACCTATTAATTTGACATTTTTATGTAAATATAACTGACGGATTTAAAGCTTAAAAACATTCTCTTCCAATCCACCACCTGTTGTATCTAAATAACTATCGGTATCAATGACCGTGCCTTAAACTTAGTAAATGAAAATAATATGTGAGCAAGAATTAATACAAAATATAAAAAGGTCTTATGGAATGTTGCACAGCGCGATTTTGCTTACAATGTTAACGTTTCGAAAACGTTGCAGCTTTCATCTTCAGGCCTTGTTTGTAGTCAACTTATTCAGGGCGTGTTTGTATCTAACTACAAACAAGCCCCAAATATGCACATCATTACGTTTTTGAGACGTCAGTATTATAAGCCTAACAACGCGGCACAACATTCTGAAAAGCATAATACAACTGATACGAAAAACCACGAAAGCCTAAAAATATAAATTTTAAGAGAAATACGGTTAAGGGTGGGAATTGTGTAGGAGTAAGGCACGAAGAATATTTTGAGATAAATAATGCGTCTTTAGTTTTTTTTCTTTAAAAATTTATTAGAATGAACCACGTCTTATTGAACTAGAAATACCTTTACAAAATTGAACTAAACTTCTTATTCAGCTCATTTGTTTCTTTTATGATTATTTACATTTCCTTACTTCATTCACTTGTTCCACGCACTTGTTCTTTGTATTCATATATCTCTCACCTTTCACTATGTTTTTTTTATCAATAGATCTTCATTCGTTCGTTTCATATATATAAATCAGCTCTTAGTATTCTGCTAAGAACATCATTCTTTAGTTATTATGAATCCTTAATCACTTCATTCCTCATTCTCTCATACGTCGCCATCCTATGTATTTAGAAATCTCTTCTTATTTATTTCATCAATGGTAAAATGCACCTTATAATAATATTTTAAAAAAATATAACGGTAGTGAGTATTTCATTCATAACTCAAAACAAATATCCCAAAAATAAAAAAATTACAATACAACCAAAAAAAAGATACATTAAGAACAATTCAAAAAACACTTCAATATGCAAGTCAAAATTCTTTCTAAAATTTGACAATATGTACAGTTATTATACGATACGGGACCGTCTCAAGAAGGACAGCTCTCACCTCACCACACCGAGCGTCACTCTTAACATTTATACGGAAAGAAAAGTACAGTTGCATACAAACAAAATTATAATGAAAAAAATATCAATAATCAACATATTCATTATTGAATCACGATCTAAAGTCAATATCGACCACAACATCACAAAATGCTAAAATATAAAAATATATCAGAAACGAGAAAAAGACAACAAAACGGAAAAAAAACTTAAATGCTAAGATCAATTAATGTACAGGTTGTTAATGAACAAGTGTAATGAATACTAAATAAAAGTTAGTCTCTAAACTAATTTGTTATAGATTTTTCATTTTAAATGAAGCATTGAAAAAATAAATAAGTCGAAATAAACAAAATAATTTATAATTGAATTACACCAAAGTATGGGCTCTAGAGAAAAACTAGAGAAAAAACTGGAAGTAAATATACTAAGTATATAAATATAAAGGAACGTTTTCAAGTGCTTCTTTAGAAAAAAATGTTTTTTATTTTTTAATGTTATCGTTTTTACTGTAAATTTAAAACCTGTTTCGACACGTAAAGAGCAATGCAACATTGGAAAACATCTACTCGTATATATAATACCTTTTGAATTTTTCAATTTAAAAGGGTTTCGAGAATGACCAATACACTTACACGTATGTACTCGTATAGTGACAAAACGCTGCTAGGCGTACTTTCTAGAACTTTTAATTAATCAAATAGTGACATGAGATAGTCTTTAAATGTGAGAATAAATGTTTAGTTATAATTAAATAAAAAACAATATATTAGACTCTATATAATTATCATGTTTTTATGTATTTTAATGTCAATGTGAATTTTGGACATTATATTTCAATTTTATTTGATTTTCTATTTGAATTTTGTTACTTTCTTTACAGTTTAAACTAGATTTTTTGTGTGAAAATTGTCATCTTATGTTTTAAATTATTTGTTTTTAAACCTGAATAAAACTTATATGAAATAATTGAAGAACTTAATCAACCTCATTCTAGAATAGAAACAAAGTAAACGTTTTAAAAATTATCCAACAAACATAACATACTGGAAACATATTTCATTCTAGTTGGTATATGGTGTGTTTGTATATTGTATAAAATAAAAATTTAGTACAATACACATAAATATCCCCCTAATAAGTCTGCACTCACGAAAAATAGGAAAATACTTGTACTCGAGACGGGAGCTGACATCATTTCCCAGAATAAGTTGGTGTGCGTATTCTAAGAATCAGGCCATATTTGATAAATAAAGGGTGGAAATATATGAACACTTTTTATACAACGAAAAGCTTTCCAAAAAAATTTAGTACAATCCTATCAAATTCTTTATCAGTGAAACATTTAAACTTAAGTGATATGTTTCTTTAGCAAAGCAGCTCTTCAACTAAACTTAAAAGCTAAGATTAAACAAGATTTCGGTCTAGTACGAGTACAAAAGTTCCTTTAGTAACTAGACTCATACGCCCCAAGCTTTGATACTCGTGCGAGTGTTGTTACCTCTTCAAGTTCGGGGTAGTATTGCCAACATGTACGGTCAGTCACAAGTTCCGTATTTACTCTAATGGTTCTAAGGCCAAAAGTTCAATAAATGAAGCCGAAGATAATATCATCTCCTAGCTCTTCAATATGTTCAAATTACCAGTTCAAATATGTTATATTGAAGGATACCATACAATTGAAAAGAAAGGGAAGCATGGCGAATGGAAAAAAATGGCAATGTTTTCCTTTGAACAATCAATCAAAATATATCTTCCTAAAAATCTATCATATTTTTTTAACAGAAAAAATCTAATGATTTATATGGTGTTCTAAGCGTGCTCTAAAGCTATATATCAAACACCAGTGTAGCTATAAATTCTAATAAAGAAATTACCTTGAAAGTAAGATTAATCCAGGACCTCGTGGTAGTCACAGCCTGTTCTACTAAGCGCAAAGCTGGAAAACTAACAAAAAGGTCACGGCGTCGACAAGGTAAGTACGAAAACGTAAATATATTCTGGAAAAGTTGCACCGCTAAAGCTACTTTGCAATTTTGAGTAGCGTGTTACTCAAGCAACTAAGTAAAAAGTAGTGACGGCGATACTTTAAAGCTATTTTCAGGACTAAGAAGTATACTAATCATAGAAGTCGCAATGACTTTTTGTTACCAAAAGGTCAAAATTACTTATAATTCAAAGGGTTAAAAAATTTAACAAAATGCCAAAAAGTGTTAAATAAATCGAGAGAATTAGGACTTTTCGTTTGACATGGTCCGAATTCATAGTCAACTGATCTATCATATATATCTTAAACATTTTATTAAGAAATTATCATTTTAAGTCAAATTTTATACAAATTTGACGAACTTCCTTTTAAATAAGGTAGTAACGTACTCGTAGTTTCATTACCTCACTAAAAGTTTGGAGCTTATGAGGTTCGAATCTGAATACAAATCACGAAATTTTAAGGTAAGAAATTAGTATTGATTGATTTTGTATTTTTACCGTAGAACTTCATACTAAAACGGAATGATTTGACGCTTAATTCTGAAAAGAATTTACATACATTAGTACTTAGATCAAACTGCCTTTATCATATATCTGATTGATTAGAAAAGATTGTCACATGACAACAAGCTCGTCAGGTTGTAGTGTATACAACGTAAGTGCAATACAATACATACAAAGACGTTAATTTGGTCGGTCGTCATCAGTGGTAAACGATCTACGAAACTACTTCCCGAATAACCTATTATTAAGAATTACTACGAAACTACTTCCCGAATAACCTATTATTAAGAATTACTACGAAACTACTTCCCGAATAACCTTTTATTAAGAATTACTACGAAACTACTTCCCGAATAACCTATTATTTAGAATTACTACGAAACTACTTTCCGAATAACCTATTATTATTATTAAATATAAATAAGTGTTTTCTGAGACGCTTTAGACATGTACTCGTAGAACGAATGAATGAAGAAAGATTAACAAAATAAATATATAGTACAAACGTGAGTTGAAGACGTGGTAGAGGAAGACCAATGAAAATATGGTAGGATCAAGTGAATAAATGTTTTGAAAGAAGGGAAAGTCAGAGAAATCGAAATAGTATAATTGTATGGTATTACACTTTCTTTGTACACAGCAAAACCTGGTGGGTTTAATACCAAGCTGCAATATATTTCAACCAGCCAGAAAGCTGTTTAAGTGAAAACCAGACTGAAATCCTTTTTTTTGTTCCAACAGGAATCTAGCCCGCAGCCTCCGGGCTGGAAAACAAGCGTCCTCCCAATAAGGCCAAGAAGGTGTATATATGTAGAAGTTGTGTCGCAGTAGGAAAATCTGGCACTCTGTCCTCTCTGCTTATCTTGACAGGGAAAAGCGAGAATGTATGTATAATTTCATCAACTTAAAATGAAAGAGGTGTGGTGGAAAATAATATATGTAGGTATGTATGCCGACTAGCCTTGTTAACTAACAAGCCTTATTCTAAAATAAAGGTGACGTCGATGAATAACAGTAGGCAATAAAAATATAAACATTTATATGCAAAAAAAACTGGATGGAAATATTATAATACATTTTGAAGGATTTTTAATCTACACAATAGAATTAATGGCAATTTCTAGAAGTCGTAAAAACACTTCTAGGAATCGTCCAGCAGAAATGGATCGTCGCGTTTCTCAGTAGTGATCCTTTGAACAAATTAAACCAACATTTACCGAGTATTTCGTAATATTTCTTGGATCCTAGACAATAAATATCCTTGAGAGTTAACCTATACGGTTTGGATCAATCAATTAACTATGATTGGAAGGAATAATCAAATAAAATTTAATTATTGCAAATTTCCTTGTTTATCTTTTTATTTTTAATTTTACTTCTTGGCCTTGTCTGTAAGAAGTTTGACTTCCACCCGGGGGGTCTCTAGTTCTATTCCCGATGGTATCAAAAAAGGGTCTCAGTCTGGTAAAAGAGTACGTCAGATAATATACTTGCACGTGCCGAGTGTGTGAGTGCTGGTGTCTCTTCACGTGAAGTAATTTTACCAACACGTGTAATGACGTGCGTACCTCAGTGGTTCTAAGAAATATCGTCTCCCTGTCACGCTCTTAAATATGCCCTAATCATCAATTCGGATACGTTCAAGAATACCACACGATTTTTTTTATTATTTCCTTAAAAGAACACGAAAGAAACACAAAATTGACAGTATACATAATGAAAAATAAAATAAAACAAAAAGATGAAAAACAATTATATTAATTGAGAAAATATTTCTGTAATGTTTTTTTTAAAATTATGAATGATTATGTTTATAAAAAGGACAAAACAGCATAATATTGAAACTACACAATGACCGATGAGAGGTTCAGTAAAATAAAAAATGGTCGAAGGATATCGCTCCGCCTCCGATTACCGTGCGGGTATGGATAACGCACCAGCTCACTAGGAAAGAAGGTACGGATTTAAGTACCGTCAGCCACCTTTTGTTTTACTGAGGCCCTCATCGAACATCGTATTGTTTCCTTTTTTATAAAAATGTTAAATTATATAAATTGTATCCTGGTAAAAAAAAATATGAGTTATTGTTTTTCTAACCGAAGTTTCCTCCTCAATCTATTACGACAAACTGAGAAGACATTGCTCCACTCTCAACATTCCGCTTTACACACCATCACGCCATTTCCAGGGAGGACAGACACATTCTTAGCTTCCTTGACATTCATATACCTTTTCCTACAACTTTTACTATTTCTCTGACTTTCTACGTTTCCTTCTTTCCAAATATAATTCATTTGATCCAACCACGCTTTCCTTGGTCTTCCTCTCACATTTGCTCAATATTTTTGATAGTATTTCTTCATGCCTTCGTTCCACATTCCTAAACCATTTCGGGGTGCTCTTTTTCATCTTATTCATCACATCACTAATAACACACCCTAATCACTTCTTTCCGTATTCTGTCATACATTTGTTACCCTGTGTATTATTTTCAATGCACGCATTTATACAGCATTTATTTGGCTCTTATTAGTATTTTTCCATCATCATCTTAGCACATTTTGATACTGTCCGATTTGAGTTTAAGCGTACGTCTTAGTGCCCCCATTGAGTTAGTTTCCTATCTCTACACGCCATTCGATATCCCTCTTAACTCTGTGAATATACTACCCAAATAGCATAATTACGTATTATGGTATACGCTGTCATCCCGTGTATTCCTCTCAATGCAACACATTTCTACAGCATTTATTCGACTCCTATTGTAATTTTATAGATCCACGTTTCACTCGCATACATCAAAGTTGGGATCAAAATACTATTTATGAGATTGTTAATCCTCTTCGGATATTGGCGATCATCCTGGCTACTTTGGTCCTTGAGGCTCTGAACAGTTAAATTATCTTATATTTATCTCCTCGCACCATATGTCCAAGGTACTATAACTTTCTCCTTTTAATAGTAGATAATATTTCTCAATACATTTCCATTCCTTTCAAGGTGTCATCATTACGGTAGTTTTCAACCCATGAGACTCTCAGTATTCTTCGATAACACCACATTTCAAAAACTTCTTGTTTCTTAACGCTACTGTATGCACTTGGGCACTACTGAAGCTGCCAATACATGATAACTTCTTCTCTGTTTGATTTTTTAAAGTAAATTTTAATCTATGAGATTTTTTTACTATATGGGTATTCCTGAAGCTACTATATATTTATATGACTGGTTAAGTCGATAGTAGTGTAATTTTCGTTATTTTAACGTGTTAATTTTGTTATTACAGCGGTTTTACTATTTTAACGTGTTAATTTTGTTATTACAGCGGTTTTACTATTTTTGCGTAATATTTACTGAATTAATGACCTTTATTTTTGGTTAATTTTACGTTTTATAGAGTAATATTTCAATTGGATTGATCTTTGTCTGCCTCAAAGTGTTGAGAGATACGGGTGGCTTATGCAGCTTTAGGAAGCACTTGAAAGCAACCTTTTTTGGGGGGGGGGTGTTATCAAAATGTATGATTATATATAAACACCACACACATAAACTACATTCCACTTAAAGCTGAATATGATACTATAATATATCAGAAGATCTACAAAGGTTTCTTTGTAGTTCATCTTCTCGTGGTAAGTTTTCTGCGGTTTTCTTACCAAATATATTTTCTAAACATATGCAAATG
Organism: Odontocerum albicorne; assembly: GCA_949825065.1. Taxonomy (NCBI): domain Eukaryota; kingdom Metazoa; phylum Arthropoda; class Insecta; order Trichoptera; family Odontoceridae; genus Odontocerum; species Odontocerum albicorne. The sequence continues at coordinate 13,451,464 of OX463848.1, forward strand.
CGGGGAAGTTCCTTATGTAATGGCCGCAATCACCACTTTTCTATTCTTACTCCCCTTTTAAAATTATTATAATTATTTGTGGTGGTCTGCGTAAGTGTTCATGATTCAAAACCATATATTCCAAACAAGAGCGATGACGAACGTAGAATCGTGCCCACTACAGTAACTCTTAAGCCAAAGGTTCGATTCATGGGGTCGAAAACAATGTGGTCTCTCGGCCACGCTCTTTAATGTGTCCAAATCACCATGCAAGTGAATAAACACTTATTGTTGTAAAAATGAACTGTTTCGAGTATTTAAATATTAAAAAATCATTTTTTTTCAGCTAATCTATTGTATTTATTTTTATTTTCCTTTTATGTGTACATTGTTGTACATATTATATTATGTATAATGATTTAATATAATAGATGTATTCATATGAGGGGTTTGTTGATATACAGCAAATTCTTTCAACTAACCAGCTATCTGTGTAATCAGTTATTTTTTCAAAGTCGCATTTTTTCTCCGCATAAAGAAAATGAAAATTACATTGTACAGCCTTCCCGAGCGAGTTATACATGTATGATCTTTTACAAAATTAATATGCAGAAATGCAGTTTTTTTAGTCATCGACCGACACAGAAGGTGGTTGGTAGCATTTTAACCGCTGAAGTTTAATGCGCTCACTATTTGTGCAATAACATCGTTAATTTTACAAAAAGATACGTATATTGAGAATCAACCTGCAAATATTAGTTTCAATCAGAAATATAAAAATAAAATACCTTCTGAATTGACGAGTTTCGATCAAATCAACACACCATATTAGCGGTCGATGTCCACAGCAAGCGGTGAAAATATTTTGAATGCTTCAGATCAGGTAGAATTCGCGTTTTTTTTTATATAATATTTTGTATGGATCCATTTAACAAACGTTTAAAAGTTGAGATAACTTGTTTTATTAACCATTCCACTTTAAAACTGGTAATTTTATGAATATTTTTTTTTACTAACGATCGATTTACAAAAGTCGTTGACTTTTACAAAAGGAAATAATAAAAAAAGAATAAACCGATATATATCCATAACTGTCGAGTTAAGAAAGTAGCTGATATTTAAAAAAGTTTTATGTCTTAGTTATTAATACAAAAGAAAATATTACGAACTTAAAGAAATATGAATGCAAACCATTTTTTTTAAATTTTCTTCTTCTAATGGATGGGCCATTTGGGGTTGGTTACTTGGACCTTTTTCCTATTTATCTCTCGATAACTCAGAAATAGTCCGAGTCTCATTATATACTCCACCACTTTTTTTATACAGGCTCTTCTCGACTCTCCCTCTGCGTCTATTTACGCGTTTCCAATTCGTGGTTGTCTACAGCGAAAACCTTTCGTTCCGTCGTTGTACGTGCCCATACCAGTGTAGTCCTGCTTCTTGGGGTTTATCTGCTATTGGCGCCACTTTGATTGTTCCGCGAATTCGTTCATTTCGGATGCTGTCCAATCTAGCGACGCCCAATGACCACCAGAGCATCGCATCTCCACGACAAGAACCAGTTTTTGTTTTTTCTTTAGAAGCCATCACTCGGCTCCATGTATTATACATACAGTACAACGGACATGATCACTGTCGTATAATATATATCTGGCTCTTCAGCTTTATTGGTAGCATTCTGTCACACACAGCCCCTGTCGTTTTACTCCATTTGTTCAAGACGATTTTTATTGTTTATTAATTTTAATTTTATTTAGATAAAATGATGATCTAAAAACATTTCAAAAGCATTAAAAAATGGCTCACATATTCCCTGATCAACTCCATTTTCTTATGCAGAGGGGAGGCCTTGACAATGAGGGCAAGAATGAGAAAAAATGAATATTCATTCAAAATATGTTGCTGGATACGCATGCTGAGGATGGTGTTTCTGGATACGCATGCCCATCATACACACTGCCTGTCCTTAATCCCATAACTTGGGTTTAAAGACAGGCTATCCTGATCCAATTTTTTTGGCCATATAGTACTCAGAAAAGAGAATTTGGAATGGAAAACTCATGCTAACGGCCAGTGTAAATGGACGACGAAGCAAAGGTAGAACACCGACTCCGATGTACTTGGCAAATCTGGAATGCAACAGGGTCCTCTGTAACAGCTGCAATAAGAGAGGCCTAAAGTAGGGAGTGGTGGACAATCGTCGTGGGCAGAGATTTGGGCAGATGGACCGGAGAGATTACGCGTCTCAGTCCTGAGAAATCAGCCAAGATGAAGATAAAACTAGAATCTTAATTATATTAATGTTAAGTTTAGAGAAAGTTGAGGCAAATGTAAAAAGCCTAAAAGACTCTTTTATGCCTTAAATATTTAATATCTTTTATTTTTAGAGCAAACTACATTTCTATTGCATCGATATTCTACTGCCTCTTGCTCGTTTGTTTTGGTCTCGGCACGTACTTCGCATGATTGAATACAGACTCCCAATAAATATTCCCCTTAGTAAACAGATAGAGGGCAGAAGAAAGCACAGTAGACAGCGTAAGAGATATAAGGACGTAAATGCATGAGACGTTTAAAAACATTGATGATACGCACAACTGGGTGCAAACAGCTGCAAATAGGGGCAAACGGTATAGAACTGTTACTAGTTATCAGGGACCCGTTGAAAAAATAAAACGCAGACAAGCTGCAAGTACTGAAGCTCCTTGCCCTATACACAACAGGATATGCCCACCACTAATTGGCTTACATAGTCTCAGGTGGCATCAACGTCAAACACCCTGTTCCCCATCCTGGTAAGGGCCTCTTACTATACTCCTCACGGGTTATGGGCATTCACATATTAAGCTATTAAAACATCTGCGAAAGTAATGTATTGGGTACAATTCTCCCAATGCCAAAAACCTGCTCGGGTTAACTAAAATCGTATTCCAGTAATCAAGGTAATTTTGAAGTTAATACTCGTAATTGACAAAATTATACAAACAAAAATGAAAAGGATACAAAAATCCTAGAGATTTAACTTTTATTTTAATTTCCTAAATGTTTTGTTTTCTCAAATATTTCTTTCATACACAGCGTTATAAACAATTGTGGATATCAATTATGTATAATTATTTAACAAAGGCTAGTTGATTGGAAGATATTGCTATAAAGCAATAAATCTGCTAGATGTATTTGCATGAAAGTGTTAAATAAATAATAACCTTGAGTAATTAATGGTCACTAGATACGATAAATCACATACAATTTCCCAAATAATATCTAAAAAAAAATTGTAAATCACGCTTGTACTCGTAAATCTAAAGTTCTTAGACGAAAATATTTTTGTGTTTATATTATATAGTACCTACTATATATCTAAAAATATGAAACTTATCATCCATCAATTTATACAACCTGTGAAAAGGTTGTCATGTTTGTTGGATTGAGTGACTTTATGGTAATACATACATACATACATACCATCACGTTTTTCCCTGTCGAGGTAGCCAAAGAGGAGACAGCGTCAGACACACATTATTTGTCACTTCCCCTTCTCATAAATTTCTTAGGATTTCTATGACTTTTTACATTTCCTTCTTTCAAAATATCGTTCATTTGATCCAACCATATTTTCCTCGGTCTACCTCACCCACGTTTTTTATTCACATTTGTATTGTATATTTGTTTTTTAGACTTTCTTCATAAAAAGTATGAAAATCGTAAGCATGTCAAAATTGTTAACTTTTTCAATTCCAAGTAAAAAATTCTTTTAAGTAAACAACATTCTTGTTTGGGTTCATGAATTATTTTTCCTACAAGATATTAACATTATTCCAAGAAAAACAACTTACAATATTTACATATATTGTCATAACGGGTAAACACAGGTATCTATGAGAGTGAACCGTGAACGTGAAAAATGCTGAAAGAAGCTGAATAAATGTCGTAGAAATGCGTGCACTGAGAAGAACACATGGGGTTATAATGTATAACCCTCCTTGAACCCATATAAAACGGTTTTGAAGACGATTTTTCTTGGCTAGTATTTCCGCGAATATATCGTGATGATTTGTTGGGTCGTTTAATTTTTACAACTCATTTCATTTATCTTTATTATTTTCTTGTATTGTTCAACTAAAGGTCTAACAACCGTTCATCGGAGAAAAATAATATACTTTCTATAGGGCATTATTTCTCACTTTATTGTGTAAATAGTAAAAAAAAGTCTATTTAAATCTCTAGTATTCGCCATAGCACTGTTTGGAGTGAAAACATAGATGATAAGAAAGAAACATGACAGATGCCTTCGAGATGTGGTCATGGAGGCGGTTGGTCCATATAGGTACTATGGACCAAAGACACACCAACGTATCTATCATTCAAGCGATCATTGAAAGACTTTCGACAATGAGCAGGAAAATAATTCAAACATATAATTGTTCGAAAATATTTTTTTTTAAATCTTGAAATATTATATAATGTCGAAAGGCTAGCGACATTAAACACTTGTTATAGTTTATGCTTTTTAACACTTGCCTTACTGTGCTAAAAAAATCCGCCAGCCACGGTGCTGGACGCTAAGCGTCCAGTGAAAAAATTGTATGTTTTACATTAAAATTATGCAAAGTCTGCTAGGTTATTTTTTGTAATTAGCTATAAAAATCATTTTATTATGTATTAAAACGTCGAATAATCAAATAAAATATAAGTCCTGGTCACTCGCTATCCATCACAGGGTGGCAAGTGTTAAAACATTCATACTCTATACTAGATATATTGACAACATTCATAGCTTAGTTGTATTGTATTGTATTATATATATTAAACTTTCGTTGTATATAGTACAACCTGGCGGGCTTATTGTCATGTGGTAATATCTTCCAACAAGCCCGAAATATGTTAAAGAGGCTTTAAGTGAAAACCAGACTGGAATATTTAAAAAAAAATACTCGTTCCAAAGGGAATGTAACCCACAACCTCCGGGCTGGGAGACAAATGTCTTACCAACTAGGCCACGGAGGTCGTCGTTTGAATTGGTAAGACGATTGTCTTCATTCGGGGTTCAATTCCCGATAATTACCAAAAAAGGGTGATATTCTGGTTTAAGACTTCGTCTAGTATCAATATTCGCATACGCTAGACTTGTGTGAATGTTGTTGCCTGAAAACGTGTGGTAGTATTTTCAATACGTACGATGTTGAACTACGAGTTACTTATCCACTCCGGTGGTTCTTAACGTGACGGTGATGTTGAGGGGTGCCATAGGAATATAAAATAAATAGATTTTTTTCCAGCTTTTCATTCTCAATGAGACTATTCAAAATGAAAATTTATGACTAGTGCCGGATATAAAAAGTAAAGCTTAAACTAAAAATATCATTCTAATGTGGGTTGCCTATAATTGCGTAATTGACAAAAACGTACTTGTTGGTATGGATCACCAATTATTTGAATTTGAAGTTGACGCTAAAGATATTCAGACATTTACTGGATAATAACGACAATTCTCTCATGAATGAAAAACTACAAGAATTAAGTAAGAAAAATTTAGAATAGAAAATGCAAATCCTGATATCGATACGGAGGAACCACCAGCTAAAGTTTAAACAAGAAAAATGTTATCCGATTGTATCAGTTAAGTATCCCATCCGTTAGACGTTTTATCGGAAAATGATCCTGATTTTGTGCCAAGTTGGGCAGTAGAATGAAACGTATTAAATATTTAACCTATAACAGTGAGATAGATGTAAATAAGCAAAGATAAAACAAAGCAATCAACGCTTGATTCATATTATACGGGTACGTTAAGGCTGGTTTTTTTTCTTTACCAAACACGTGACGGATCCTTGATGAAACCTGTTCCAAAACTGAATAAGATAACCACAGGACACTCACTACATACATTGTGACAATATTAGGTGCTTGCCTTAATTTATGAGCTTATTATATTATATATCTGAATATATAGGTAAATCATGATATTTTAAGGTTAGAATTTAGTATTTATTCCCGACTATGAATTTTTCAGTAATTTTAATAATCAACGGTAAAGTTACAATATTATATATTATAGGGGAGTGTTGCGCCTCTCATACCAACTTTATATTTATTAATTTCCAATTCATTTCTTTTTTTAGATTTGCGAACTGTATTAGGAATGAACTTAAGGCTGATGTGTTGAGTAAGACGAAGAAGAGCCCTCTGAGAAGGTTTGGGCATGTATAATTAATTTATGAATGAACAAAATTACTATACAGTGCAAATGTTAATGGACCAAAGAAAGTATGGTTGGATCAAGTGGATTATATTTTTAAATAAAGAAAAATAAGAAGTAAGAGGTGTATGAATATAGAATAGATGAAATATGTGTGACGAGATAGGAAAGTCTTGCAATCTGCCTAACTGAGCAAGAAACAGCGGGATGGTATGTATAAATGTATTTAGATTTGCTTTATAAAAGGCATCAGTCTCGACGTTATCTTAAAATAACATGAGAGTTATCTCACCTAAACTTCCCCGCAGAATAGTCCTCCCATTTGATGATCCTGGGGCAGTACCTCCTGTCGAGGAGCAGATCTCTCAGAAACTCAGGAACTGACACATTCTTTATCCTCTTGGGCAGTTTCTTTCCACTGCCCTTAGGTCTTCCCGGCGGCCTTTTCACTATCGTCGCGGTTCCTGACTCTTCTGTCATCTGATTCTCTTGGTGTTGACTATTCTCTTCCAACTGTTTCAACTTCAAATCGTACTCGTCCGATAAACTGTCATAACCCGAATCATAAAGCCCGTGGGGTCCTTGAGGTCTCACACTGTTGAGATTGTCTAATAACGCACTATTACAACTACTGTCCATATCAAATAATTTATTTTCACCTTCGTTAATATATTTTTGATTTTTGGTAAACTTATCGACTACCGTTGCCGGAACGACGGCTTCTTGCAAAAGGTTCTGTAGTTCTTCGTAGAGGATCTCTCCGATGAGTAACCTCTCAAAATTGCCATTTGGATTCATTGTATCGCAAAAAGCTTCCTTTGTCATTTTTGCTAATTCCATTCCAATAACATTGGAAAATTGGAAAGAAGGTATCTCTACTATTTTCAACTTTTTGGAAGCGGCCGTATCTAATATCCACATTTTAGTATCTCTAGAAGACCAGTCACTAATGTTCTTCGTCCTCCATTCTGAAATTTGTTCTTGTTCTTGTGAAATAGTAAATAAATTAGCAAAATTCTTCACATCAGACCCGTAATATCCTTCGTCGTTGAGCATTTCCACTTCTTCATAGCTCGGCGGATGCGGTTCATCTCCATATCCAGGCAAAGTCTCAGGTTCATAGTTACTGTCCATCATAGATGGAAGGTGATGAGCTTCGGCTATCGGCAAGATGGTCGTATCAGCGAGACCTGAATGTAAAAACATTTGAAAATTCTCACTTGAATCCCCCTGCATATCCACAGAATAGTCATAAGGTGGGGCATTGAATAACATCATTTTCGAGAACTTAGGTAAACATTCACAACAATGTTAAAAAAAACTGTACTTTAAACTTTAATATTGTTTTGTTATTTAACTCACAGTAATGGCCAAAATAAGAATGTTTCGCGATCGCATACCTCACAAACAACACATCACCAAAAACTGACTGCGTCTCAAAAGTATAAACCAAATTTGTTTTTTTTTTAATGTTAGTCTACGACTAATTTCCAATTCAGTGTTTTTTTTATATCGGAGACATGGTCGATTTCAATCATGCGGCTTCAGGCCAATGTTATTATGTCGCGGCAGACCGGCGTCCGGCGGCGCGGATGACTAATCTAGGCACAGACTTGGAACAGAACAAAACGGCTACTCGCGGTGGTCGCTCGGGACAGACTGTCAGACAGAGCGAACGGAGTTCAGATGTTACACCGAGTTGTACTTGTTTCTTGTTATCACTCCGTCACACGCCGTCACATGCTAAAGGCTGGTGTATTTGCTTTACTTCGCACATCTATTATTTTTCATATATGGGAATGAATCACCGCCAGCTACGTGTGAATAGATAACAAAGAATAAACAGCTCTTATAATAGAAAAACTGTATTTATACCATTATTTAACACTCCGTGCATATGGTAGATCAATTGTTTTGTTTTTTTTTTGACTTCACCACGTAGACAACACCTTCTAGAGAGGGTTGCGTTATCAGTCATGGGCGTTTCAAAAGATAGCATCAAATTAATTCATCTAGATAGATTTTGATAGGTTATAGAGTTTCTTCAGCCTTTTATAATTTTACATACATAACATAATGCCATTTCCCTGTCGGAGTAAACAGAGACGACAGAGTGCCAGGCTTTCTCTCGATTGTCGACCTAAATTCTTCGATTGGCGACCAAGAATGTACCTAGAAATGTTGACAATAAAGACTCGATAGTCAGATGACAAAAAATACATTTCGAGGACCTCAGCGATAATATTTGGCGCAAGATAGGATATAATTAAAATAGTAATGCCTTGTGTTCATCGTTGGAATGGAGAAGTAAGACATTATCGAAAAAAGATAAATGATTGAATGAATCGTGAGTTTTTATTCTCAAAAATAATGTTATTTGTAAAATGCCGAAGTTTTGCCTGTTCGCACCGATTTACATACATACTCGCAAGCCGTTTTCCTGTTGGGGTAGGTACAAAGGTCAGAGTTTCAGACTTTCCTATCTCGACACATTTCATCCAACCATGCTTTCGATGTATTTCCTCTATCATACTTCCCTCTCACATTTGCGCTGTATATTTGCTTTTTTTTAATCATTCGATTTCAGGGTTAAAAATTCACAATTTGTTAAATAAAAGTCAAATAATATTTAAGATTTAACTCTTTTTTAAATTGTCTTCAACAAACATTTAGCAAATTATTTTATTAGAATTTTTATTATTTCAGTCATCTACAATACAACATTTACAGTTTACATAGTTTTAATCAATGGAAAGGGGAACCGTCGAGTATAAGTACAAAACAATGTAAAAACCCGTCCATTTTATGGATATAGAAAACCGCTTCACTAGGCAATGCCTGTGACGAAGTGGTCTTATTTCTTAGTCACAAAGATTACATATTTGTACTAAATACTTAAAAACTCAGCTGAAACATTCATATTCTTCATTTACATCTTTACACACGCTTGAATTCCAAACTCTCTAACCGCGCCATCATCTCAACAACCACATCAAAATCGTTTCGAGTAAATCTTCATCATACGCTCTACATTCGCATTATTCATTCACTCATGTACTTATATAGAATCCTGTATCTAATACCTCCTTTGACGCCCAACTCACCACATTTCACCACAGACGAGATCAAAACAATTATCGATGGTCTTGATGACAGCAAATCTCCTGGGATAGACCGTGGTGATGCCCTTCTGGTTAAGAAATGCTAGAGCCAGGCCGACGTATCCTTAACCGATCTATAGAAGTGATTGTCGGATAGCATTTTCCCTGAGTGCTGAAATACAGGCCTTTTGATCTTTATTCCAAAGCGTTGCGATAAACCCAAAACAGACCCTAAGGTTTATAGGACAATAACTCTCTTCCCACTTTTGGGCAACATCTCGGAAGAACTCGTCAGTGATAGGCTCAATTCTCATTTTGAACAGAACTGCCTACTTTCCCCTTTATAATTTGAATTTAGAAGAGGAGTTTCCTGCGGAGTTTCATTTGCCACCTTCAATGATACGTGGCGGACTCGAGAGAAAAATATGTGTTCCTGATTTCTCTCTATATTTCAGGCGCCTTCGAAAATGCCTGGTGTGTGGCCTATGATTTTAAAGAAATTAAAACTCCTCAATATTCCATGGAACATTTTTCAATTAATTCAGAACTACTTCAGAGATCGAAGGGGCACTAAGGGTTGACTGCGGTTGTAAATTTTAAGATAGGGTTGTCGACATCAGTTGCCCACAGGGCGGTATATTGGGTCCTTTGCTCTGGATCGTTCTCATGAACGATCTATCAAAATTCTTTCTGCCCCCAGGTTATATGATTCAAGTCTACACGGATGATGGCTTGGTTCTGATCAGAGCCAACACCAGGGCCTCGATCGAGATCATCTCAGTGGTTTGCTTGGCCCGAATTGGTGAGTGGGTCCAGAAATAGACTCAACTTCACTCCGCATAAAACCTGCAGTGTACTGTTGAAGGGGTCTCTTGCACGCGCTCCTACGATTTCTTTATCAGGGAGAAACGTTCATGTAGTGCGGGAGGCAACTAATCTCGGAGTAGACAATCGACCGTAGCCTGGGTATGTTACCCCATATAAGATCATCCCTGCTGAGTGCAAAAAAACTTTTCAAACTGTTTCGCGCTTAGCGAAGCCGATATGGGGCCTAAAGTTCCGTACGAGCAGACTCTACTATAGTGCAGTATTCTTGGAAATTGTGTGCTATGCAGCCAGGTGCTGGGTATATAGAAATTGGTTTTCAGATGCCAGGAGGATACTGATTGGCGGTCAATGGTAGGCGCTGTTGGCATATAAGCACTTTCGGTCTTAACGGGGCTCACTCCGTTGGATCTGGAGGTCCAGCGACGCACCGCGATTATCCTTCTCAGTAAGGGTCAACTCGCGAGTATAGGTGACCAGAGATGACCCCTCACACGATTTTTAAAATCTGCCTAGAGGCCTTTTTGTCGACTTTGCTACATTGTTGGGCGTTTTCTGCCGTAGGAAGACAGACATTTAAATTCTTTTCTCGCACCAGGGCGCGCCTTGGTTTCTCATGGACTATACCAAACTATTGAACTACCCAATTTCTCTCTGGCCATAGGAGCTTTAATGGCAAACTTTTTAGCTTCAATCTTGTCCCCTCGCCCTGTTGCAATTTTTGCGGCCATCTGGATCAATCCGCAGACCACGTTCATTTCCCTTTTCCCGTGATGTCTTACCACAAGTCCGTCGTCACTACTATTATTTTTACACTAAGATATGTCGCCACCGGAGAACGAATCCCTTTGGGTAGTTCGTTCTTCGTCACTATATGACATCGCGCTCATAAAAACAAAAAAGAAGATTTTGATCTTCTAGTGAAGATCACGCTGGACGGGGGCTTATTTTATCCCCTATAACAGTGTGGGTGGAGTTGGAATCGAACATCCCTTACTTTTTCCTTTGATTGATAATAATAAACTTATATTTTTATTATTTATTTTGTTCACGTATTTTATACAAATAAATCTTGATTTCAATAATTTTCGACCATATAATTTTCTTTACTTTATATTGTCTATTTGGTTGGAAGAGATTATCACCAGGCAATAAACTCTCTCAATTGGTATAAAAAAGTGTTAAATAAATAAATGTGATATCAACTCTTGGCGCAAGAAACTGCATGTTATTTATCAATATACTATATGAAATCATAATAAGATTTGCAGCTTTAAAACTCGTTTAAAAACAGCATGAACAGTAGTGTCACTGGGGCACTAGGGAATCTTAAAGCGGGAAATAACATCCGATGGTTTTAAGATGTCGGCAGTTGATTCAGTTTGGGAGTTTTTTTCCAAAAGAATACTCAACAACTGAAAAAAAGAAATAATGAAACTGGTGACTAAAAACGACGACATTAAGTTTACAAATATCATTATTTGCTCTGAAGACTTTTTAAAAAGTTGTTTTTCCGTTTTGATTATGTGTCCAAGATGTTTATTATAGTTTTTTTGTTGATTTTCTTTTTTGTTATGTGATTTGTTTTAAAGTTTATTTGTTTGCTGTTTTTATTTGAATTTTGTTGTGTTTCTATTTGTATAATCATTATTGAATGTGGATTGTTTGTTCCATACACCTGCTCTCTTAGTTTCGTTTTCTCTTAGCGACACCGTCAGAGATATGAATCAGTGGGTTGCGAACCTCACTACCTTTAGGTGTATACACCTTTAGGTAGGAAGACCAAAGAAAGTTTGTTTGGATACAGTGATTAATATTTTGAAAGAAAAAAAAAAAATGTAATAACTCGAAATAGAGGTTAGATGGAAATGTGTTTGGATATGGAAGAGGGAAAATATGTGTATCGTGATAAATTTATAATATTAGGACAAACGAGAAAAGAATGGTTGAACTAAGTGAGTGAAATTTTGAAAAAAGGAAAGATAAGGAGCTAGAGAAATAGAAGGTACTGCATGAGAAAGACGTGGAGGTGGCGAGAGAAGTGTCGTAAAAATACATTCTGGCGCTCTGTCCTCTCAGCTTACCTCAACAGGGAAAGAACAAAAGCAAATTTTGAGTTTCTCTTTTTATCCGAATTATTTTCAATTAGAATTTTAATATCGTTTTAAAATGTGAAAAAGAGTCCACTTATTTCGTCAGTGTTAGTTTTAAAAAAAATCTTTTTTGGATTTCGTGTCGCTTAAGCATGGATCTTGGCCCATTTTCCGTAAATCTTCATCTGAATTTCAATTTTAAAATATTTTATGTATCAATTTTTTTCCGTCGATTGAATTTGTTAATTGTTTTTTTAAATTCCGTTATAGCGTGTTTTTTTATTCTGCTAAAAGAGAATCCGTAAAACAAGGTATTGGTGCAATGATGTTGCAAATACATTATAAAAAAAACTTTTATACAGACAATTTAAAAAATTACAATCATTTAATAGTCACTTAGTTAAGCTAAAGGTCGATTTAAGAAAAAAACAATGAAAATTAACTTATCCAATCCTGAATCGATAAACTTAAATTTATTGACTTTTAACATTTTTACGCTTATGAAAAATAAAAAATAAATTTATCACTTGATATGTTAATTTATCACTTGATATGTTTATCAAGAACAACATGTTTTCAGAATCCGCTAATCACTTAATTGAGAAACCACCCTCGTTGGACAACATATCGCAGTTTGCTGATTCAGTACATGCTTAAGCCGTGGGGAATTTCAATTGGGTAACTAAGATATTTTCACAATTAAAAAACGTAATAAATTAGACCTCAATGTTTTAGGGGTGATATTGGTCTATTTAGATTTCACGATACTCGCTTGCGGGTATAGAGATCGGGGATAACCCATCCAGTGTTTTACGTGTGCTGTGTGCCGCTGGGCATACTGCGCTACCGTGCGCGCCTAGAGGCGGGCCTTCAGGGCCGTTACTTGTAATCATTCAGTGATTATAAATCATTTTAATAGTGAGAGCGAATCGAACGCTAATTGTGATCACTAGCACTAGTGCCGTGAGTGCGGGTGTTTTGTGTGCGGGCTGCGCGAGGACGCTAAGATGCAGAAAAGGATCGTATGCGATCTCGTTAACGGGGTATATGTGCCGCAAACCCCTGCGGGGCCAGTGGCGCAACAATGGGAAATTCCGCGGGCACCTGCCAAAAGGCGGCAGGATGCCGGAGCCGATGACGTGGTCCAGTCTAATAAATACGCTTGCCTCCGTGAGGTAACGGAAGAGGCACCCTGCGTAGCGCGCAGGGTATACTCTAAATCCAAGATACCGCCGGTGGTTATCACTCTCGGGGATTTAACGCACGGAAATCTTATTGGCACGATCCGTGAGAACGCGAAAGGCCAATTCGAGGTGAAGTACACCGGGAAGGGGACCGCGAAAATCACGGTCCACTCCGTCTAGGATCACGACGCCCTCGTAAAGGGACTCGATGGTAAGGAAAAAGAGTTCCACACGTTCACCAAGGTGGACGAGAAGACCAAAAGGTCAGTAATCCGGGGACTACCAGATATCCCTACGGAAGAGATCGCCGCCGATCTCGCCGTGCAGGGGTTCCCTGCGCAAAAGGTCGTCAAGATGACGACCAAGACAGGCGCGCCCATGTACCTTGCCCATTTTGGGAAGGTAACCGATATGGGTAAACTAAAGGCGACTCTGAGGTTCCTCTGTTACTGCAGAGTGACCCTCGTCAAATACCGACCCAAGAAAGGTCTCGGTACGCAGTGCTTCCGGTGCCAGTCACTGGGGCACGCTTCATCGAACTGTCACCATCGAGCCCGATGCGTCAAGTGCACCGAGTTCCACCTGACAGCCGAGTGTCCCAAGACAAAGGAGACGCCGGCCACTTGCGCAAATTGCGGTGGTAACCACCCCGCAAACTACTCGAAGTGCCCTACAAATCAAGCATACGCGGAATCAATCGCCCGCCGGATGGCACCACGTGTGACACCGGGTCGCTCATGGAGCGGCGTCGTGATGGGCGCGGGGAAGACGCTTCCCACCCAAATTAATCAGGCCGCCGCGCGGAACGCCCGCGCTTCGCAGCCTATCGCTGGCGCAAACGCTCACGAAACCGCGCAATACGCGAATATCCAACATCCGAACGCGCAGCGCGAAAACTACGCCCACCCGAGAGATCCAAGGAACGGCCGCCGACCACCGCTGCTGCCGACTCCTGAACCCGCCGGACCGTACCGCATGGACGGCGAGATGGCTGAGCTGACCCAGATCGTCCGTCTGCTCATGCAGATGAGGCCGAGGCTGGCGCAATGCAGGGACAAAATCGAGAAGGCGCTTCTCGTCGCCGAGTTAATGGAGCAACTCGATGGCTAGAGTGGGGGCCCCGGCCTGCGTGACATCCTCCCGCGGGGGACTCAGAGCCCTCACCTGGAACGCCAGAGGACTTCTCAACAGAGTGGACAAACTCATGCTTCTGATCGGTGAGAAAAACATTGACATATTATTCATCACAGAAACTATGCTCACACAAAACAAACACCTGAGAATACCCGGTTACTCCCTGTACCGAAATGATCGCGCTACTAAGGGAGGAGGCACGGCGATCCTCATTAGAGATACTCTACCCCATACACTCTTATCGGATCCCGTCTGGATCGCCCTAGAAGCGACTGCGGTCAGACTAGAAACTGACAGCGATCCGATAACACTCATAGCAGCATATTGCAAAACCAACAATACTCTCGACACTCGGGATCTGAGGAAGGCGCTCGCGACGGGGCCGCGGGTTATATTGGCCGGCGACTTCAACGCGAAGCACTCCTCGTGCAGCCAGGGTAACGAGAATAAAAATGGAAACACACTTTTCAAGTACATAAAATCGACGCACCACACACTACACCACCCCGACAAGCCTACTAGATATGGAACGAGTAGGCAACGCCCGTCCACCCTGGACCTGGTGATCGAAAAGGGTCACTCGGGGGTTGCCGGACTGGAGGTGATAAATGCACTTTCATCGGACCACCTCCCGGTGTACTTCACCATAGGGGAGCGTATCATCTGCCCCCCGAGAACGGTGTACGACTACCAGGGTGCGGACTGGGCGGGCTACAAGACGCACATAAACACACAGCTATACTTAACATCATCCACTTTTAAGTCGCCAGAGGAAATAGATGACGCGGTAAACACCTTAACGCACATCATCGAAGAAGCACGTGATACCTACATACCACTTAAAAATGTCACTCCACATCGTGCCAAACTTCCACAGGAAATCATCACATTCATCCAAATAAAGAACAGGCTTCAGAAACACTACAGAGGTACACACCACCCCGCAGATAAAGTAGCGTTAAACTCACTGCAGAACGAAATAAAAAAACACATTAGGGAACACAAAAACGCCACTTGGGACACAAAATTAAAGGATATCAAGCCAGGGGCAGACACACTTTGGAAGATCGCAAAGGGAATAAGGAAGCGACACGAAGACATACCACCTCTTCTCACCTCCACTCATACTGCTACATCACACGTAGAGAAGGCAAACGCACTAGCAGACGCATACGAGCACACGTATACGCTAACATCGCACTTTCGGGACTAAGACATCGCACGACAAGAATACACGCTCACTACACCGGCGGAAGTCCAAAAAATCATTAAAGCCCTCAAAAATAATAAAGCACCAGGACTAGACCATTTACACAATACACTTATCAAACACATTCCAACACGCGCAATCATACAATTAGCTAAAATATTTAACGCGTGCCTACACACCGGTCATTTCCCATCCAGGTGGAAAATGGCCGTAATAGTACCGATACATAAGCCGAACAAGGACAAAAGCAACCCATCCAGTTACAGACCCATAAGCCTCCTCCCGGTTCTTGGAAAAGTCCTGGAGAAGGTGATACTGAACAGGTACACTCCATATCATACCCAGCACAATACTCTACAACACGAGCAATTCGGCTTTAGAACACAGCACTCCACCGTTCACCAACTCACCCGCGTGGTCGAGGACGTGTCGATGGGCTTCAATATGAATTACTACACGGGTATGGTCCTGCTGGACCTGGAGAAGGCCTTCGACACGGTCTGGCACGACGGCTTAATACACAAACTGATTGAGACGGGCACACCGTCTTATATCATACAGATTCTACGCTCCTACCTATCCGAGCGACAATTCGTCGTTCGGGTGAGAGGGGGGCTCTCCACCCCCAGAAACATCCCAATGGGAGTGCCCCAGGGCAGCCTGATCGGACCGCACCTGTTCACTCTATACACACACGATATTCCGGTACCGGAAAATTGCTCCGTCGCCGTCTTCGCGGATGACGCAGCTTGTTACGCGCGTTCCTCACGCCCCATCAGGGCAAGTAAATACCTCCAGAGGGCCTTGGATACCTTGGCAAAATACTATCGCAAGTGGCGCCTAAAGATCAACGACGGCAAGACAGAGGCGGTCATGTTCACAAAACGGAGGGTGGGCAGCCTCCCCCTCCTGAAGATGGGAAACAGCGATGTGGAATGGCGTAAGTCGGTTAAATATCTCGGGGTCCATATGGACTCCAAACTATCGTGGAGGCTCCACATCGGTGAAGCCAGAAAGAAAGCATTCGCAGCCTTCGCAGCGCTGAGACCCATCTTCAGCCGAAATTCCTTCTTATCCCGGAAAAACAAACTACTGGTGTACAAACTCATAGTGCGCCCGGTAATAACATACGCGGCACCCGTCTGGGGCAGCGTTCTAGATTACATTTACGATAAGCTCCAGCCGGCACAGAACAAAGCACTCAAAATCATCCATAAGACAATGCCGGGCGCAAATCTTAAAAAGCTACACCAGAGAACAAAAGAGTACTCCATTAAGGAGTACTGCCACAAAATGACACTAGACTTCTACAGCAAAATACATTTAAATTCGCACTCAAACCCGCTCATCACAAAACTCGGGCGTCATAAGAGACTGGATGAACTACCTTTCAGATACAAATACAGACTCCCAAACCACATCATCCTTAGCCGATCGGAAGCGGAGAGAGATCTCGAACATGACGAGGGCCAGGGCCAGGGAGGACAAGCGTAACGGGGCCTTTATCACTAGCACTGGTATATACTCTTATCCGCTAAATGTATAAAGTCACAGACAACCCGATACTGCCCAGCGTTTTATCATTACAGATCCAGAGGAGCGGCCGGGACACGACACGCCACCAGGACCGATGGGCGGTACGCGGCTGAAGGAGATAATCAAGAGGGGTGAACCAACGCCTTGGACTTCGAGTTACACTATATACACTACATCACTCACACTCCACTAACAAGCCGAATGTGTTAATATCGCATAACGGAAGAGCCCAGAGGTCCTCTGATGCTCGACTTCTCCCGGTGAGTTTTCTGCGGTTTTCTCACCGAATATGTCTTCAATACATATGCGAATGCGGGGAAGCTCCAACCACACAGGCCGCAGCCGATACCTTCCCATCCCCACACTCTACACATACACCTGATATAAATAAGTTTATGTATATATTTCCCTGTTGATTGATTGTTGAAGTTCTATGATATTGACGTCTACACATTTCGGTCATCAGCCTGCAGTCCCTCAGACGGTAGTGAAGTACGGGATAGAGAGCAAAGAAAGCTCATGAAGCCTCGCCGCACGCTACGTCTTTGCGCCTTCTTCGCCGTCTTCTCCAGCATCGTCACCTCAACTCCACCGTCTTCACCATCGTCGCTTCACTGAGACCCCCGGGAGGGGCGGGAGGACGCCTAACCTGAACTGCGCCACCAGGGCCGCCGACATGAGCTGTCGTATCCCTTTGGATATAGTCGCCATGCCCAACTGTGGTTGATTAAATTCGGATTAAGGATGGCAAGAGAGATCAAAAGGCTCATCGAGCCTAAAAATAAAGCAGATATTATCACACAAATACTTAATATAAGTATACATATATAAATAACACTGCACACACATATGACACAACAGTGGAAAAGGTATTCCCTCAAATCACTGACAAAAGATCGACGACGCAGTAAAATGCGCACGTTTAAAAATGTATTAAAAATTAAAGAACTCGTTTCGTTCGTTCGTTCGACCTCAATGTTTTAAATAATCAGTTCAGATCGATCCCACCTCCACCCCCGCTGTTATAAGGAATAAAATAAGCGCGATGATAATATCTAGCGCGATCTACACAGCCAGATCGAAATCTGCTACATTTTTTTATGAGTGCGACGTCACACACTGAAGAAGAAGGAACTACCCAAAGGGACTCCTTCTCCGGTGGCGATACACCTGAGTGTTAAAAGAATAGTGGTGACGACGGACTTATCATCCGACAATACGGGAAAAGGAAAATAACTCAATGCGCAGGTTTTTTCTTATAAAGTGGCTTAAGACCGTTGATATCGAAGGAGGGTTATCGACGTAATAAAAATCAAGAGATTTTAAATATATTTCTTCTCCCTAGTGTCATGCTAGGTCCCCCCAACGTTGACTATCACCTGAGAGTAGGCATATTTGTCCCCGGCAGCCCGAAAAAGATCTTCAACGCTCCTTATACCAGTCTAATCACGTATATTGCGGAGCCACGATATTTTCCTCCTGCCAACACCTCTTCGAACCTCTATTTTACCCCGGATGATCAGGTGCAGTAATTTGTACTTTGCTCCTCTAAGTACATGACCCAAATAGAACATCTTTCGGATTTTAATATTAGTCAGCAACTCTTTATCAGCTTTGGTTCTTTGAAGAACTCTTGTGTTGTTGACCATATCCGTCCAGGGTATCCGTAGCATTCTCCGGTGCATCCACATTTCGAATGCTTCCAGTTCATACTACCATCTTTAAAATAATTATTGTTTAAATTTACATGACTAAATAATCATGTAAATTTAATCAATAATTATTTTTTCAACCTGTGTTCTATTCAAACACTAACATCTTTAGACTCACCTTACACACCCCATCCCCTTACCATCCACTTATCTTCTCTTTATTTAACAGTGACAATTTACAAATATAGTTTAAACATTTAACTCAGTTTCTCGTCACCTGACGAAGATACAGGTTAATGAATCCGACTGTGAACTCAATCAATAAAACGACGTTGAGTACAAATACAAATAGTGTTTGATTCATTTTGTAAAAAAAACATATTTTTTCTTCATATTTAGGAATCTTAACCTAACAATGAATTGATAACCTCTGTAAAATACCGGGCAAGTCAAAATTTATATAACATATGATAGATAAAAAAAATTGTTGACATAAACACCTGCTTCCAATATACTCGTATAGGTCCCGTTTCCCTAACATCCCTTCAATAGATACCCTAAAATACAACGACGAGATGGAAGACTTAAAACAATATGAAAGAATAATACCTTTAAGGAGGTATTGAGTCTACTATTTGTATTACGTTTCAATTATACTCGTATACGCCAACTTTGAGTGTGGTAATTTATTGCAACTAATAAAAAACATGTTTGAATGTGTAAATAAATAAGTAATATATTGAATTGTTACCAGTGTAGTATATTAATATATATTATATCATGTAATATAGCATATATGTTAAGGCAATATTAAAAAAAAACACATTTTAGAGAGATAGACTATTGAAATATCTGGGCTTATCTCCTAATGTCTTCACAATCGAGATACACCCCCACCAATGGGAGGGCGAGACTGGCCATAAAGACGCTAGATGTTTTTCAGCCCACATTCGTGCACATGTAAATCATGGAATATTACCAAAAAAATAATAGAAAAACTGTTGATTTTTTTATTTGATGTAGGTTTAACACAATTATAATACATAAAACAAAAAGCATTACAAGAAAATTATATGAATGAAAGTCTACATATAATATAATACCTCCGTGGTCTAATTTGTAAGACGCCTGTCTCCCAGCCCGGAGGTTGCGGGCTCAAATACCGCTGTACCCAAATTAAAAAAAAAAGGATTCCAGTCTGGTTTTCACTTAAGGCCTCTTTAACACATTAGTTGGAAGAGATTATCACATGACAATAAGCTTGCCTAGTTATACTGTATATAACGAAAGTGTGATAGAATCCAATACAATAATAAGACCGGAACAATGACACTCATGCTTCATCGTCAAGTAGCTCAGGTATGCCTACAAAGCTTTTTAAGAAGCTCAATCCTCAGTGTATCCACTAAGATATGGAAGATATCGATATCGGAAAAGTCATTCAATGAGATAATTTCGTGCGAGCGGTAACGCTCTTAATATTGTGTTGAGTCATAAATAGTTTTCGTTATTGGGAACAAAATTGTAATGATTCATTAATGATCCCATTGAATCATCCATATATGACAATTTTTCGTATATTTGGAGTAAACAAGTATCCTTCAGTCCTATCATGATAGTGACACCTTACAGGTCGTATTTAAATAATAAATTATCAGTCAGTGAAATGGAGAGATTGAATGTGCATATTCGTTACGTAATGCTAGAGCATGCATGGCCGCGCGGTAGCGCGCTAGACTTCTGCGCGAAAGATCGACGGTTCGAACTACGCGTTGTGCTACTCCCCTTGAATGACACAGGCATTTTTTACGCCTAGTATTCGAGGGTATAATGATACCTATAGCTTTGGTCATATCTATTATTTTTAAATAAGAAACTAAGAAACCACATGTTGTGGGAGTTTAAGCAGGAAAATAGTGCTATGGAGCTTTCACACATTAAAAAATACTTATACATATTGACAATTCAAACATTTATAAATTCTTATACACATCGATATTTTAAACATTTGTAAATTATACATATTCACATTTATGTTTACTCGTACTTACATAATCATATTTCAAACAACTTGACATTTCAAGCATTAATAAATACTTATACATATTGACATTACAAACATTAATAAATATTTATACATAATGACATTACAAACATTAATAAATACTTATACATATTGACATTTCGAACATTAATATGAACTTGTGCATTTTGACATTTAAACATTAATAAAAACGTATACATATTGACATTTCAAACATTAAAAAATACTTAAACATATTAATATATCAAAACATTAATAAATACAAGTACCTATACATGACATTTCAAAACATTATTAAATACTTTACATATTGATATTCCAAACATTAATAAATACGTATACACATTGACATTTCTAAATCTAGAAAGATTACAATAAAAAAAGAACACATTTAAGTGATATTAGATATCTGCATTATCATGTAGAAATCAGCGGATCGCGAATAAATTTAAGTTTAATATTGGGTCAAGCATTCATGAGGTTTTTGGGTTGAATTCCTGGTGATACAAAAAATAAAACACGGGATAGAGTTATAGATAGATAGATCTGGTTATAGAGTTCATCGAATAACAATATTCGCATGAGCTAGACAGATGCAAGTGTTGTTACTTGTCAAAGTGCGGCAGTATTTCCAACATGTACGAAGACGAACTGAGAGTTGCTTGCTTACTCCAGTGAACATTTAAAACGAAGGTTGCCGGCCACGTTTTTCAATATGTCCACATTATCAATTAGGTTATGTTGAGGGATAATATTTTACACAGAATGAAAAATTAACGAACACCTTAAACTTAATAATTAAGATGAATAATGTCAGGAAGTGTTCAAAACCGGGATACCAATAATGAATAACATGCTTGCTATCCATCAGACTATTGCGAACGTTAATATTCCTTCTAAATTTTTAGTAGATATTTATATTATAACAAGGTATTTATGTTATTATATTCCTTCTAAATTTAATATTCCTTCTAAATTTTTAGTAGATATTTAAATATTCCTTCTAAATTTAATAATATTCCTTCTAAATTTTTAGTAGATATTTATATTCCTTCTAAATTTTTAGTAGATATTTATATTATAACAAGGTATTTATGTTATTATATTAATATTCCTTCTAAATTTTTAGTAGATATTTATATTATAACAAGGTATTTATGTTATTATAATGAAGGACGACAATGTCAACCATGAAGAAATAAACCCTTGGTGGAAGTTAAGTGTGATTTCAACTAAGCCACGAATCTCAACATAAAATCAACAAAAAAAAACTCTTAATGCCAGTGCCATAAGTCTTGTGGCCATCTCTGCTATCCACCTGGTTACAAAACCACCTACCCGCCAATTCTCATTTGCATTGACGTCAAAGAAGCTGCTTGGCCACTCCTTTATTACGGATATCGCCTATTATTTTTTACTATTAGCGCTTTAAAAACTATTTATAGATACTTTATTACACGTGATTTTAATCGGGCTAGCGTTGAATTTAATTTGGCGAAACGTTGAGAAAACTTCTTACCTACTAAGTGAGCGAATTTGGTAAAGAAGTTATTTGGTAAAGTGTTTTAAAACATATTCATATAAATCCATTCAGTATCCTGAAGCATTATTTTTTAGCCAAATATTTAAAATGCGTGCTAAGCACCTAGGATTCGTGATTCAATTTCCTGTGGTTCCCGAACCGATTTTACTTACAGCGTGTTTCTAATATTGTAGGATTACATCCAAATGTGTCCAATAGTCGATCATTTTCACCAACCCACCATTTTACAATACAGGGAGTAGCATTAAACAGAGTTTCTGAATTCAAAGATTGAACGTAACCTTTGATGTCGGACTCACATTCGTTAACCATGTCTCACGTTTGATATCGGGCTTTTACAAACTACTCGATTTTATAATGAGAATATCAAGAGAATTTAACAATACCGATATCCTTCGAACGTATATAACTATTTAATAAGAATTTAATTAGAATATGCATATGCCGTTTGGGTTCTTCATCAGGACAAATATAAGATTAATATAGAACAAAAACAAAAAATCCTCAGATATCTATGGACAGAACAAAGGGTGATTACCCAAAATATGCGCACTTAGTAGAACTTCTCACGGTCTGTAACTATATGTTATAAATAAGCCTCGGAACAAGAAGGCATGAATCCATTGTGATACTCCTACTAAAGGTTTTTCAAGGTTTAACTGTCCCGCGATACTTGAATCATTAAATTTATATCCCCAATAAATATTGCCGTGCAAGGAATCGCCCTCTGTTCTACAAACCAACTTACGGTACGAATGTCATGGCTAAACACTCAGTCACGCGTGGTATAGAGATATTGAGCCAACTGAGTGATACTGTGGATATATTTTCAACACCCCTAGCAGTATAAGAAAAAGAATCCTTGCTGATATTCTTCCTTACGAATAAGCTAACTAGAAGCAGACCCTCTTTGTGTAACAGGAGAAATCCGTGCATCGATTTAAATCTGACTAAATATAGTTTACCATAACATATCAAACAATATCTTCTTTACGAAAACAGTCATTGACAGAAGAGTGTGCAGCCTTTGATCTGATACTTTGATAGGTAACATAGTTGCCATAAAGTTATTGCCCAATATAGTTTTTGGTTAGACCCGAGTCAGGTCCAATGCCGTGAACCTAATGAAAGCGAAGATCAATTGCTCGCCTGCTGAAGAGGACTTTGTAATCCAATTTATGAGCCACACACGGCCAATTATGGACTTGGTTGGTTGCATACGCGCATAATTAACGAGTTTTTAATATTATATATTATATGCGTTTTACTAAATGTGTTACGCAATATAAATGAAACAGACAAGAGAAATTTTTAATTTATGAATTTATATATTTTACTTATATGATTTGCTTCGACAAGCTTATATGCCAGTTCTCACACACGGTATCGTGTACTGAATTATAGGATAACCTTTGTTCAACTCAATTTAATATTTTTTCAAATTTTAACAAATACGAGTACGATATACTCGTATGTTACAAATGGAAAGGTTTCTGTTATGGAGAAGAGAAAATACGAGTGCAAACTTTTACAGTGATCAAGCTACCTCAATGTGCTCTTTTCACCCACTTAACAAATCAATTTTTAAATCACTTTCATCCTTAACATTTACATTTTATATTGCCATACATCGACACAATTTAATTTTATTTTGTTACGTATAGTTTTTTTGATTTTCAATAATATAAATACTTCACATTTCAGTTCAAATCAATTGTATAGTTATTTGGAAGATTTTGCCACTTAGCAATAAACTTGCCATATTGTGCACTATTACAAAAACTATAATATTTAAATAAAAAATATATATAATAAATAATATCCTTACTTTTGATCAAAGTTGGGCATGAAGCGATAGTTTACTTGGAGATAATTCATTAGTTCTTGATATGGATACCACACAGCTCATTTAAATTGTCGATCTGCAGCTGATTCACACCCCGTCTTCCAAGAAACCTAGCGGACCAACGGACCTTGAAGTGGCTGCAGAGAATGAATTTTAATTATCACAACAGGTCCATATATCAGATGAGCTGTCCAGACATTGTAAGGAGAGGCAAGAAGTTCTCTTAAGACTCCCTGGTTTTGATAATTCCATTTTATAACTATTTGACTTAAATAGCCGAGATTCAAATTTCGATTGTTTTATCATAGTTTTATGTTGTTATTAAATAAATAATAAATAAATATAGGTTTATTGATAGCAACATAGTATGTACATAATACATTTAAATATACTCGTACTTCAAGAACACATAAATTGCAGCTAATACATTCAAGACAGAACTTATCAAAAAGGTCTGGGCTCGTCTAATAACATCCCCCCGGCCAAGATACACTCCACCAATATAGGGCGAGCCCGGCTACGGGGACACCAGATGTTTTTCAGCCCACACCGTTGCACATGTAGAATAAGAAGATTTATAAAAACACAGAAAATAAATAGATGGCAGAAAAATAAGTTTTGTATTTCATGCTTTATGTATACAATACAATCCGTCAGGCTATACTTTGTAGTAATCTTTTGCAACTCTCCAGAGAAAATTAGAATAAAGCAGAATGAATGGATGAGGACTCTTAATACAAATTAAATAAATACTCTAGAATTAAGGATGTGGTTTGTAAACAAGATATGCGTATGGTAAAAGAAACTGTGTGTACATACAGTGTGTGGCAAAAATCCCTTTATTTTAAAAAGAATTCCCTTCAAGACATATTTTTTATATAACTTATAAACGAAATGTAATAAATTGAAACAAATCATTGGAAATAAGAGTTTATTATTGGGGTTTTTATAGTATGTGCGAAAAATGATATCAGGTAAATGTGAGCCGTTAAGTTGTACGCAGGAGTACACTCTTTTCATGGAGTTTCCTATCCCCACGAAAATAAGTGTTTATTATTTGGGGTTTTTATACTATGTGCAAATAATTATATCAGGTAAATGTGAGCCTTGATGTTGTACGCAGGATTACGCTCTTTCTTGAAGTTCCCATCCCCACGAAAATAAGAGTTTATTAATTGGGTTTATTAAGAGTTTATTATACTATGTTATGTGCGAATAATTATATCAGGTAAATGTGAGCCATTATGTTGTACGTAGGAGTATGCTCTTTTCATGGAGTTTTCCATTACCTTTATTTATGTTTCTAGTGATATCAAGACAATTTCCACTTGAATATTCGCTTTCAACTGCTATAAGTTTTATGGCTTGTTTGTGGCAAAATTTTACAGTAGTTGAAAGCGAATATTTGAGCGGAAATAGCTTGATATTACAGGAAACACTAAGAAAGGCAATGGAAAACTCTATGAAAAGAGCGTACAACAAAATGTCTCACATTTACTACAAATATTTTTTTGTACGTAATATAAAAAAATACCAAATAATAAATACTTATTTCCAATTTTTTTATTTATTTATTTTGTTCAAAAGTCATATCAAAAGTGAATCTTAAAGGGATTTTTTAAAATAATAACGGGGCTTTTGCCGCACCCTGTACACATAATAAACCTCTATATATATTTTTTTTAATCAAGCCGTGTCCTTTGCGGTATACGCACAGAGAACAGATTTCCAAACTTTTGTATCCAAGCACAGAACTTTCGCCTTCTCCACATTCACACATCTCGTCATGCATAATCTTCTATTATTCATACTTCTCACTTTACCTTCTTTCAAAATTTGGTCCATTTGATCCAGCAACTTTTTCCTCAGTCTACCTCTTCCATGTACACCTTGCATTTCTGACTTGTATATTCGTTTAGTCATTCTTTCGTCATCCATGCTCTTCACATGACCACACCATACCAAAAATCATTTCTACGTCTTACTTAAAAAATCCATTTTATCTATGCATTAATTTATAATGTTTTCATTCCGCCTTTTTTTCAAACAGTGACACTCCACATTTTTTTCTTAATGCCCGCATCTCCACATCATTAATCTTATTATTATTATTCTCCTGCAAAGTCCAAGTTTCACTTCCATTCATCAAGATGGGAAATAATACACCTTTATGTACTGTCATTTTTCCTACTATTGATATTGCGCGGTTGTTGTTTATGACATTAAGTGTTCCGTTTACTTTATTCCTAATCACTGCCCTTTTATCAATGCCAACTTTCATATTTTCAACTCACCCATCACACGTAAACATACTGCACAAATAACAAAACTCGTCAACCTGTTCCAGTTTTTCTGAATTATATTCTATACTTCGCACACACTTCTTTCTATAACCTTTGATTTCACCACATTCATTTTCAAATATTTCACTAGACATCTTTCACATACGAGTTGCTCACTTATCATATATCTTCAATGTAAAACAAACTATAATCTTTATTATATTTAAAGAGCAGTGGGTGCTCATTTCTATTAATAAATATAGGTTTATTGATAGTAACATATGTGCATACTATATATCCTGAAAATACATATGAATTTCAAGGCAACGAAAAAGAAAATACATTTAAGAGAGAAGCTATCAACCGCTCATCTCTTAATATCCCCCAGCTGAGATACGCAAAGATGTAAGGAGGCACTTCATGGAGTAAAAGATCACTTGCGCCATATAAGGATGATTAATAACCATGGCGATCACTCAGAATTGAGGGAACGACCAAGAAAAATGAATACCAAATTTGAACAAAATGGCAAGAAGCATTAAAGAAGCTAAAAGCATCTAGACTTTTCATTCTCAATGTGTGCTATATGTTAAAAAATAATAAACAAACAAATAAATAAGTCTAAGGTGAAATCTAACCTGAAGCTTCTATTTTTTTAAATAGAGACCAACGGAAACCGAACCCATAACCAGCCCGGGAGAAGACTAAAGAAGAAAGAATTCAGAAAACGATGTCTAGCAACATCTTAGGAAGGTTTAGGTAAAATTGGGAGAACATAGCAAAAAAACCGATCAACTCTTTCTTGGACTGTGGTGAGTTCTACCCTTGGAAGCAAAAAAAAAATGATATTAAAATGTAAAAATTATTAACATCTAAACAAATTATACTCTTAGTGTCTTATGAATGAATTACACATCAATACGAAAAAAATACAGATAATATGCTTCTATAGAATTAAAAACCCAATAACCTTCGTTTAGACCAGGACTGGCTAACCCATGGCCCGCAAGCCATATGCGGCCCGCGGTCATATATGACGAATTAGGTTTTTTTATTACCATACAAATAAATTTACGAATTAATAACTTATAATTCTATATTACTTTACAAATACATTTTGTTGTTGGTTCAATACATGTTTTTTCTTCATATATAGTTGTTGTACCGCTTTTTTTTTTTTCAGATTTACACTGATTGAACACTTTCTGTGTACCCCTGCATCCAAATCAATCACAAAAAAAATAATAAGTACGAATTTCGTTGGAAATCCCGATATCGAAAAAAATATTGGAAGAAAATTTGCAATTATTCTTATTTATGTGCGGCCCTTGGAAAATTTTAGGTCATCAATGCGGCCCGTGGGACAATTTGGGTTAGCCAGGCTGGGTTTAGACTATAAATTCTGATATATTGTTTAGTGTTTGCGTTATACGAGTTCTGGGATTTTTCAGTGTCGCCTTTTTTACCTATGTTGACTAGGTTGCTAGTGATTATTTGAGAGTTTTTGACTTCATAATGGGACACTCGAAGGAATTCAAGGGAGTGTACGCAACCAAGATTTTTCTATGCACTCTAGTAAAAAGTTAAATTGAACACAACTACAGTATCTGGACTCCTTCCTTCGCAGTTCATTCAAACACTCTGGAAAGGCTGCAACTCAGATTATTGCGTCACATCACATCAAGTTAAGGCTCAATCTTAGAAATTATGATATAAACTACAGTAACATATATTATTATTGTGCCTGAATTTGATGAGACTTTTTGATCGTAGAGTAATGTTTTATTTAATCAAGCTTTTTCAAATAATAAATGAAATAACAGACTCTCCTTAAGGACTGGAATTGATTAACTTCCAAATTCCTTCGAGAAGTATGAGATTGCAGGATATATGGTATTCCGGTGCGAGAGTTGTAGAATTTTACTCGAATTATCCCGTACCCAGATTGCATCGATTAGGTGATGACTATGCTGCAGTCTCGGTCATATTTGAAGACAATCTTAATGACTTTAAAAGCTCTATCAGGAAGCGTTCTTATTTATTTGAACCATAAATCCGTCGCTGCGGCGTGATTCACGTTGATTTTTATTATTTTCTCGTTTGCGTTCACTTTTTTCTCTGAAACTTTTCGAGATCTCTAAAAATATATTGAAGTTTCGATATGTGTATTGGAGTGGATGAGTTATAGTAGGTAGTATGCATGTCCGTAATGCACTTTGATATTTTTTGTATATGATTCATGTTAATGTTTATACTTTTTGTGACAAGTTGATTTTATATTTATACGCACTCACAATTCTAATTTGATGTAACTATTTTTAATGGTCGATAAAATACATTGTAATATATAAATTAAATTATATTGCACAATATGTTTGTTGTATGGTATATATAACTGTACTATCCGGTAGAATTATAACCATGATGCAATATCTTCCAACAAACCAGAATGTGTTAAAGATACCTGAAATGAAAACCAGACAAACACCCTTTTAATAAAAATCTTCAACAGTAATCGAACTTGCAATCTCCGGGTCGATGATAGGTATCTTAACAACTAGGTCACGGAGGCCATCATTTTATTATTTTATATTGATAACTTTCTACGGTACTTGTCTTCCACCCAAGGAATATTTAGTATGTCCACATCTCTTGAGTGGTACAAGACAATACTATAGCATCTATCTGGCTCTCAAACTTTCGATCTGTACGAAATTACTAAGATTCAGATGAACTGGTCAAACAAGGGTCTCGTAAGAGATGTTTACTGGGCATCTAGTAAGGCAGAGAAGAATTGGAAGAAAACGATTTATGCCCTTAAAACGTGGTTGCTGAGAACCGAGGCTATGACTCGAAATGGGATGTTACGCCATTAAAAAAATAATTGAAATCATCATGGCACAACCGACGCAGTATTCCCTCGTTGTGTGAATCTATATTTTTATTTATAACTTTATGGACCAATTCTCGATCTACAGAGATTGACCAGAGGCCTCGCCTGAGATTGACTGATCGCACCGTGTCCTCTTCTCTAGCTTCCTTAACAAGTTAGTGTAATGGGCCACATTTCCCGTCTGGAGCATCTCTCTCCACTTTCGACGGTCTTGAGAGTAGGAATGCCATACGAATGGAATAAAAATTTTTGTATTGTGTATATAGGTATATACATAAACATAGAAGAGTACATATTTTCAGCGAAAAGCTAAGCATGGTATCTCTCAACATATCCGAATTGGTGATGAAGACATGTTGAAGAGCGTAATTGTCTTTGGCCCCATTAGTCGAGCCTTCAAAATTAGAACAATTAGAGCATGCACGTAGCTCGCAGTTCACACGCTGTTACGTGTTGTATATACAATTGTGCCTGTACCGGACGAACTACGAGTATTATACCAGACCAGTTTTTATTTAGTTTCATTGGAAATCACACTCGAAACCCCTAGTCATATATAAGCATCTTACCTTATGGGCAACGGAGGTTGCCTATAGTTTTATAAAATGATAACATTGAATCATATAATTTTATCCTCAATGTGGGTTTTGAACCAATGATAAATCGCAGTAAACTGCACAACCGTGTATGTAGCTTTAATTAAAAACTAAACTTTTTATACGTACGTATATTTACTCTCAAACTTATGTTATACGAGTAGAGGGACGCCGCTATAACATGTGCAACGTGTGTGATGCACGCAGGCGGCCAACCTCAAGGGTAGCCAAAACTCCTCCATGGACATTTATAGTTTTTACTTACGTTCTACTATTTACAAGATAAACGGTCTATATCAGCCATGTCACAAGGCACATTGCCTGTTCTGTGACAGTTGAGAAAGAAGGACTCGTAAAAGTTATATAAGAATGTTTATGGATGTGGAGGAGGCTAAATATGTGTGTCGAGATAGGAAAGTCTGGCGTTCTGACACTCTGCCTACCTCGACAGGGAAATGGCGTGATGTATAAAGTACTGATCGCAAATTTATTACATTTGTATATATTTAAACCTGTATGTACATTGGCTGACTTGACACTGTTAGAAATACTTAAGACGTATATTTATAAAAAAATATATGAGAAATTTATTTTATTGCAATGTTAAGTTAATTCACAAAGTCAAAAATATGTTTAAGTTTCGGTTTCGCGCATATTCGTCGGTCCTGTGTGCTTGCGTGTGTGTGCGTGAGTGTATGCATGTAAGTGGAAATTTATTTTCGGCATATTTTAAGACAAGAGCTAAATTAAACACCCAACAAATAGCCCAGAGAGAGACGAATTTAGTGTTTGTATTTTCCTCCTTACTAGGAAGCATTAACATATAGTAGTACCTACTGGCTGATTCTCGGGAAAAAATCTAGCGTTTTTCTGCACAAAAAAAACTGAACATACGATGCGATTAACTGTTACAGAAATTTGAGAGGTCATAGTAATTTATCGCTTTTACCAATTAACTTATATGAAACCGGGTTAAAAAATAACGAAGTTACAAGTTACGAACTTGTTAATAAGAATCGATAATAATCACCGTAGTAAAAAAATAAGAGAAGTTACTATGTATTGTAGAAAATATACGCTAAAGAAAAAATTATTATTTTTTTCATTTATTTTATAAAATCTTCCTTTCATTTTCCATTTCTCTTAAATGACTAATTTACTATGTGGCCCCGTGTTAATGTGAGCATTTAAATGCAAAGTTAAAATAAAAACAAATAATACAATATCACATTTACAAACATATCTATACATCAGTATATATACACATACATACGCAACCATTCTCAAATACATCAGTATGATCAGGTGACCAAAGTTGTAGAATAATCACGACCGACATCTTGATACCATAGACTTACAATTTAGAAAAAAAACTGGGGTTTATCAATAGGCTTAAAAATAACTTTTTGCCGTCACTAAGAAATAAAAGGCAAGAAGACCATGTAGTTCTTCATTCACTATTGTGATAAAACATAGTCATGGGTAATCGAACCACAAGTAGAAACTTATTTTTTTTAAATGGGCCCAAGGGAAATCGAACCCATAATTCCGAGTTCGCAGAGAGTGACTTACCAATTAGGCCACGGAGGTCTACGTCCAATGAATCCATCACTATGAATGCATGATTACTACCCGTGACGAGTATAATAGAAGGCACAATACAGAGCGGGCGATCAGGTTACTTGACGTTGGTGCCACTGGAGATATTTATATAAACCAACTTGTGATAGGCATATCCTGTTGCACATAGGGCAAGAAGCTTCGGTGCTTGCATATTGTCTGCGTCTTCTTTCTCTATTGAGTCCCTAATAATTAACAACAGTTTTACGCCGTCTGATTCGATCTGCTACTACTCGTATTTGTCAGTCTTCTTTTCATTTTAGGCCTGTTATGGTCCTGCATCATTGTTTCCCTCTTGTGACGTCTACTGCCAGCTGTCTTTCCATCTTTTGGGAGGTCGTCCTGGAGGTCTGCTTGCTTGGGGTATACTGTCCCTGGCCATTCTTACGGCTCTTGGTTCCGCCATTCTGGATACGTGTTCGTTCCAGAACCTTCTTCTCTGTCGTTCCCATCTGACAAGATCTTCAACTTCGAACATCCTTCGGATTTCTGTGTTTCGTACTATATCACGAAGGGTTTTGCCAGCGATACTCCTGAGTACCTTTATTTCGCTGAATCGAAGGAAACTTTTGCAAAATCAACTGGGATATTTTTTTTTTGAATTTCATCGGGAATCCCGCTTGAAACTCCCAGGTCAGGTGAAAAACAAATGTTTTGTAGCCACCATTGTCCTATTTTAACACGCAACATGTTTTTTTATTCAGTCAATAATAGTGGACTATGTTTTTATTCAATCAATAATAGAGGGCTATATTTTTATTATGTCAATAGTAGTGGACTATATTTTTATTCAGTCAATAATAGTGGGGTATATTTTTATTCTGTCAATAATAGTGGACTATATTTTTATTCTGTCAATAATAGTGGGCTATATTTTTATTCTTTCAATGATAGTGGATTATATTTTTATTATGTCAATAAGTGTGGGCTTTATTTTTATTCCGTCAATAATAGTGGGCTAGAATTCCGAGAGAAAGTGCCCTAGAAGAAAATCTGCTTTCTAAACGGCGCTATATAAATTGCCATTTTTTTATTATTATCTATCAACTATGCCACAAAGTACATCGAAAATCAAATGAGAGGCAATATTTAAAATACATAACATCGTATTATATTTATTTGAATTTTCGAAAGGTACCGTATTCAGGATGACATTTTGTAAAAAATATGTTTTGGATTTTACATACAAACAGTTGACTATAAATAAAACACAGTCAAGTTCAATGACAGACTAATACTCGGTACATTTTTTCTACATTTAATTATAATATTTTCCTTCTTTCTTTCGCATAGTTCGTTAACACTTTTCAAGTATTTATTAGATTTTTTTGTTAAAAAGATATATCCAAAATAATTTTTCGTTTTCAGTAAATATTGTTGCGATGCAATAAAAAATCTTTCAAGTATATTTTATTTATTTATTGTACATGACAAATAAACATAATGTGAGAAAAAAACCTGACATTAAAACAATTCAATTTCTAGTGGACACTTATTAAATTTACATTTTCGAGGGTGTGGGCTGAAAAAAGTTTAATGTCCTCGCAGCCGGGTTCGCCCTACATTGGTGCATTTTCTTAAAAATCTCTATGTGATGACCTCCGTGGTCTAGTTGTAGCTTATCTCCCAACCCGGAGGTTGCGGGTTCGATTCCCGTTGGAACCCAGATTTTTAAAAAGGATTCCAGTCTAGTTTTCACTTAAGACCTCTTTAACTTATTTCTGGTTAGTTGGAAGATATTGCCACATAGCAATACGCCCGCCAAGCTGTACTGTATACAATGAAAGTCTAATATCATACAATACAATATATGCAATTTCAGGATATACTCGTATGTGTACATATTATGACGCTATCAATAAACCTATATTTATTTATTTGTATGAATCTGGGTATGTCGCATGTTATTTGTCATAAGTCCAGTAAACAAGGTGGTTTGCCTGTATCTTATTGAGAACATTTGAACATCAAAAAATAGGTTGCTAATTTTTTACCGATTTTCGTTTTTATATTTTGACTAATTTATTTATTCAAAATTTTCCTCAACTTATATTTTATTTGTTTTTAGTACCCTTGGAAGACTTTTTTTTTCAATTTATACCTTTATCTGAGAATACTAAAATAAAGAAAATATGCCATTCAGGTAAAAAGTGAAATTCTAGAAAAAATCTTATAAAGGTAAAATATAAATAAGTATGCAACAAAAACTTTCTGTTTTGAGTTCAAATTTCTAAAATATCATTTAAACTAAGTCCATGCATTTATGAAACAAAAACTTTATGTCTTGAATGCACTCAGTTTCAAGAATATCATCTCGACTAGGGCATGCTTAATGCAACAAAAACTTTTTATCTTGAGCGTATCAAGTTTATAGAATATCTTCTCAACTAAGATTTTTTCATGAGTTTATCAACTTTCTTAAATACCATCTTAATTAACGCCATGCCTTGATGCAACAAAAACTTTGTTTCTTACGTCAAGTTTCATACATCAAGTTTCTTGAATACTCGTACATCAAGTTGCTTGAATATCATTTCAACTAAGGTCATGCCTTTATCGTCTTCGATATACTCGTATATATTTACTCCGTCTTGGTCCAGGTGTAAACATGTTTTGGATTAAATTTTATTGAATCGATACAAAAAATTGTTTACTACAAAAGATGTTTATTGACGTCAATGAAAAGACCATCTTATCACACGTGTATTTTTTACCAGTTTGGGCGCATGTAGACAGTATCAGGTTTAGGTAAATAATGGATTTTATATCCATTTGACAAAAGTGTTTATAAAATAAAAACATTAAAATTGATTTTATTCCATTATTCTAAATGCACAGCACCGGTGCAAAGATTGTTGAATAGGTGGATGATTGCCACTCAATTCTCGAAGATTTATCATTCCAGACAGACCAGAAAGTGCATCCCAAAATGTCCCAATCACCAAAAACACGTCACTTCAAGAGTTCACTTAAACCTTTGTTACAAGTCATCCCTCCTGTAGGTCCGAGCACTCAAACTCCTATCGCAATAACAACCACGCTCCGATCTACTGTCTAATTTTTTTGCCCCTCTTTATCTTTATTGAGTTTGACACTAAATGTCTTCATTGTACTAGTATATCATGGCAGCCAAAAGACAATATTGCCTTTGAGAAAATTCTAACTCTAGGGATTGTGAACATTTAATCGGTTGCCATGCGTGTGATGTGTGTTTGCTTAATTTGCAATTTTTTTTTTCTTGATGATAGTGTCAGAGAATGGATTTGAAGTGTAAGTTAGTTACGTTAAGAACTTGATACTCCGAAAAATTCCTATGTGGGATACCGAGCAGGAAGTTTATTTAAATATTAAACGTTAATAAATAAACCATTTAACGTTAGGTTAGGTTAGGTTAGGTATTGCCTTTGACAAAATATGTTCTAACTCTAGGGGTTGTGAACAAAAATTGATCGGTTACATGTGATGTGTGTTTGTTTAATTTGCATTTTTTTTTCTTGATGATAGTGTCAGAGAATGCTTTTGAAGTGTAAGTTGGGTACGTTAAGGACTCAATACTCTCTGAAAAATCCTCTGTGGGATACAAAGCAGGAAATTTATTTAAATATTTAACGTTGATAAATAAACCATTTAACGTTAGGAACAAATTTGGCAATTAAAAAGGACCGTTTTACAGTCATTAATAAAACATATATATTGCACTACAGTTAAATTATTTGGAGTTCTCTTTGAATTGCATGAATGAAAAATAAAATATATCTCTTAAATTGCTTATATCGCTAATAATGGTAACATGTTTAGTCAAGACTGTATAACGCTTATTTTCAATTTTAGTATCAACATCTCCATCCACAATGATCTCTACATCAAAGTAAGGGAACAAACAAATAAGGTAGTAGCAATATCTAGTTATCTAAGAGATGTTGGTGTGATCTGGAAAAATAAACATGTTCTAATCGATAGCAAAGTTCAAATTTATAAAACTTATGTCACGCAGATCTTGACTTAAAATAGTGAAACCAGGGCGGACACAATTAAACAAGGAACCTTCTTCGACTATCCGAGATTAGAGCTTTACGAACAATCGCAGATGTTCGTAAATTTCTCAGAGATGGGCCAGAAACATTCACATGCAAAGCAAATTATATAATCAGATAGATCAGGAAGAAATACAGTACTGACGTGGCATTGTGGATTGAATGGACAGAGACGGAATCTCATACATAACGGCACACGTGGTCCTTGTAGGACGTTGCATGCCAGGTGGGTCGCCTAAATGGTGGAGTGAGAGCCAGCGGCGGCTGGTCCCGAGGTGCGCTGGTACGCTGAGCATCAACGCACCTCGAGACGCTGAGCGAGTATGAAATATCGCTGTCTGAATTTGTGCGTATTGGAGATCGCTCTTGGCAAACTTAGTTCAACGCACCAACGCACCTCCAGACCAGCCGCCGCTGGTGACAGCTGATGATCTACCTCCCAGGAATGATTTATGCAACATGACAGATTTAAAATCTACATCAACAAGAAGATGGTATAAAAGGGGACCACAGGTGTGCTATGTACATTAGCCTTTAGAGTTTAGACGCTTTAAGACGTGTGCTTATTTTTTTTAAATATTGTTTACAATTTAAATACTATGTTTCTGTAAACATAAATATGTTTATGTTATAATCTAGAGTAATCTCATATTAACTCTGTAAAAAATACTCACTAAACAGATGAGACATAGAATACTTGATTTAAAGTGAGTGTCATTGTTAGCGTCATATCAACCGCGCTATATTAAAAGAAGCAAAAATGACAAAACATTATTGTGTGTTGGTACCCACCTGGATGTATGGAAGGGAAACTTGGATTTGGCAGAAATAGAATAAAAGTAAGATGAATTATGTCAGATAGATGCGTACAATAAAAAAAATGTGGAGTGTTAAGTATGAAAGAGGTGGAACGAAGTCATTAGAAATGAATGCATGGATAAAATGTATGTTTTGAGTAAGAGGAAGAAAGGATATCGAAGATGGGTTGGGTTAAAATAAATGACTAAGCGAGTATACAAGTTAGATGCGCAAGGTATGCATGTTAGAGGTAGACCAATGAAAACATGACCGAATCGAATAGACCAGATTTTAAAATAAGGTGAAGTGGAAAGTGTGAATAATAGAAGATTGTATGTGACGAGATGTATGCATGTGAGGGAGATGAAAGTTGTATATTAAGATAAAAAAAGTTTGGAGATTTGTTCTCTCTGCGTATCACGTAAGGATACGGCGCGAGGATACGTTTTTAGTCATTGATAGTTTGCTTGCTATGTATTTATGTATCGATTTCCGATTGGCGCTGGACTGTTTTGCATCAGAACAATTCCTCATAATAATTGTTAATATCTGACTTCAAAATAACATATCAATTTATTTTATAATATCGCTCCAAACGCTGCGTAGACTTTTCTTTAAGTGAGCATTCAGTTGGAAAGTCAGATATTGTACTTCCTTCGCCTCCTCCACGTCCACATATCTTGTCATAGAACTCTTTCTGTTTCTCTTACTTCTAAACTTTCCTTTCCTTAAAATTTTACTCACTTGGTCTAAACATTCTTTTCTCAATTGTCCTCTGCCACGACTTCCTCTCATGCTTGCATTATAAATTTGTCATCTATCCGTTCAATATATCCAAACCACCTCAACATGCTCTTTTTCCCCCTACTTAACATATTAAGCCCATAATTATTACATTTATTATTCTGTCATACATAAACACAATACATTTCCTTTTCAGTGCACGCATTTCCACTCCACCTACTTAGCTTTTTTCATTCATTTTCCTCATCATCTACGTTGCATTCCCTAACATCAATGTTAGTAAAAAGAAGAAAAGGGCATTTTTTATATAGCGCAGTTTAAAGAGCAAACTCTCCTCAAGGACGCTCTAACTCTAGACTCGAACACACTATGAATAACACTTGATTTCTGTACAGTACAGCCCTTTGGAATTGTTGCCATGTTGCGATTTCAGATTCCAGTTAACCAAAAAGATGTTTATGAGGCCATATAAAACCTCTTTTTTAAATCAGGGTTCCAGCGAGAATTGAACCCGCAATATTTGTATTGTATTGTATTATATTACACTTTCGTTGTTTTCAGTACAACCTGGCGAGATTATTGCCAAATGGCAATCTCTTCCAGCCACCCAGAAAGGTTTTAAAGAAGCCTTAAGTGAAAACCAGAATGTTTTTTTATAAATCTGAGTTCCAGCGGAATTTGAACCCACAACCTCCGGGCTGGGATACAGACGTCTTACTAACTATGGCACAGAAAACAACACCACTAGGATGTGAAACAACTTTGTTGGCCAGATGCAAACAGTTGTTGATCAGAAAATGAATATTTAAATTTATTGAGTTCATATATTGTACTCATGAGAATCCGTTCAATGACCTTAAGTTGGTACATTTTCCCCCATATCCGAGAGACCCAATGAAAAAAAAACCCAATGCAACGAAAGCAAAAAAAACATTAATGAGCTTATTTAAAGATATGGTAGTTACGAGTATAGAATCTTTACACAGGTAAAAATAATATTTTGCAATTGAATACAAAGTGCTTGACGGTAAAGGTAAAAAATATTTTTTTCTTGGTACATATAAGATTGATGATACATTTTATTCATTAATTATTTTCTAATTTTGTCCACTAACTAGAGGTTGGGGATCTGTAAAAAATGTTTCGAGTTTTCTGAGCAATTGCCACATTGGTTTCACCTACGTCATTATTTGATAGTATTATGGTTTAGCATTTAAAAGGGAGTTAAAGTTTCTGACAACATATCCAAAATGAATCCTCATACAACATGTTGTCAGAAACAATAATCAAAATTTGAAGAAGCTGATGATGACGTAGAGCGTTGGTGGAAAATGAGCAAGAGGAAGGTGGATTGATCAAATAAATGGTTTAACATGATTCTCCTTAAACACCGGATTTAATATAGTCCAAGACTAGGAATGACGGGGAAAAGTGGTGCATTGAGTTCTAGACATGGCAGAGGATCACCATGTTCATTATTGAGCACGGGATGAAAAACAATTAAAATTTTATTGTAAACAGTTCAACCTAGTGAGTTTATGCCATGAGATAATAATTTAATCAACAAGGTGTTTGAATACGCCTTAAGTGGAAATCAGACTGATATTTCTTTTAAAGATATCTAAGTTCCAACGGGAATTGAATTCGCAACCCCCGGGTCGGATAACAAGTGATAGAGATCGTACATATGCTTAGTCGTCAGCACATTTATCTAACGTGTGTATATACAAGAATATTTATATATTTATATTCACGTAAGTGAAGAGCACATCGTGTCATTCCAACATTATATTTAATTTTCAGTAATAGAAAACAATGCAATGTCAAAACTAGAAAATATATTAAAGAGTAGAACCATCACCGTCACGACAAAAATGCACCTAGTTAAGTATCTCTTCTTTGCGATATTTATGTGTGACGAGGAGACTTGGACTCTGATAGCAAGCGAGAGACGTAGAATAGATGCATTTCAAATGCGGTGCTGGAGAAGAATGTTACGAATTCGATGAACAGCAAGGAGAACTAACGTCTACATTTTTGAACTCGGAATCACTAACAGATTGTTGACAAGTAGACAGTTTGGAGAGGCTTGTGGTAATTGGCGTGGAAGAACAACGCACAAGAGGAAGAGTCCCAATTCGTTGGACAGACCAAGTGAGAGACGCACTGCGTTTAACAACTTCCATTCGAGCTATGGAGTACAAAGATATTTGGAGAGAAGTCGTCAGAGGCTAACATGGGAGTCACCATACTCAATCATGAGCTACACGACAAGATTAATGATGAATGGAAAACCAATGCATTAATCAAGACCATATTTCCAAAATGTTAAATAAGTTTTATATTTTTTAAGACTACAAAATTCAAACTTCGTTATATTCAAAATCATTTTTTATGATAAATATACTTAATATTTATCATAAAAATATCATATATTTAATATTTTACTCAAATTATTTTTATGTTATTTTAAATCACACTTGCATTTTAATTTAATCCGTTGATTTACATATGTTGAATGTTTAATTAGCATTATTTCATGTAAGATGTGAAAATAATTCATCAATATTTATTATATATTATAAAATTTCAAACGTTATTTTGCTATATTTATAAATGGTTGTATAATGCTGAAGAACGCTCATGATGTATGAATAACTGAAAAACAAGAAAGTAAACGAATAACCGTATTAAGAAAATACACTCCAGTACCCTATAAACATAAAAAAACAGTTCAAAATTAGATAAATTGGAATCAAACTAAAGTTAAAAATACACTCCATAAAAAAATGTTTACAAATAAGATTTTTTTTAAATCATATACTCGTATATACATGGTAAAAGTGAAAGTGAGATATCATCAATCAAAATAAAACGAAGGGACTACTCATACAACCTCTTCGATTTCTCTGACTTTCTATTTTTCCTTTTTTCAGAATATCATTCATTTTACCCAATCATACTTTCTTCTCATACACCTTCCACTCACATCTGCACTGTATATTGGTTTTGTTAGTCTTTCTTCATTCATTCGTTCTACAAGCCCAAACTATCTCAACCTACTCTTATTCATCTTACTTAACACATCAGCCTTAACTTCACATTAATCCCTTATCACTTCATTTTGTATTCTGTCATACATTGTCACTCCATGAATTCTTCTCAACGCACGCATCGCTACAGCATTTATTCGGCTCCTC
The DNA here is from genome assembly GCA_949825065.1 of Odontocerum albicorne. NCBI lineage: Eukaryota > Metazoa > Arthropoda > Insecta > Trichoptera > Odontoceridae > Odontocerum > Odontocerum albicorne. Next base: position 13,491,977 of record OX463848.1, read on the forward strand.
TCAGTCTTTTTACACGCCGTTAAGTAATATAGGAACAATGTATAATACGAGTATAATGAGTCAAAATAGTTATGGGAACGAACATTTTTTTATAAAATAGAGAAAAAACTAGAAACTGGGATTGTTTGCATCCGATGTCCTCGCGGAAGGGGCTCGCCCTGTATGGATGGGGGTGTATCTCACTGGGGGGAAGTTATGAGATGAGCCCAGACCTTGCTGGCTTCTATCTTAAATGTTTTTTCTTCGTCATTATCTTGAAATACGAGTATATCATATTTACAATTTCAGGATACTGAATATGTTACTATTAATAAACTATTTATTTTACAAAATTAGCATAACTCGGAGAAATCATACAAAACTTGGAGCCCGGAGAGACGGTGTTGAAGCCTTGAAACTCCGGGTAAAACCCTGAGAGCTGGTAACCGTACCCATACCTTGCATTGATGCAGATTGTAACTTTTCTAAATTTATCACACCGTTATGCTATAAAACCGTGATTGTTTCTGAAATCATTTCTGCTCCTATAAATACATCTTATATTACTTTACCAAACAAAATAGTGTATTAAACACAATAATACGGCCCGACCTTTCAACTGACAGCTTAATGTAAAAACTATAAAACCTTTAATCGGGACTGTTATTCATTCAACACTACACCAGTACGTGGATTTATATAAATGATTACATACTCGTATTTATAATTAAATTACTACAGCGCGCGCATCAATTTATTTACAAAAGTAAAATAATACGACATCTTTTATAACAAATCAGAAATATCTAAATTAATGTCGAAAATATGTGCTATTTGTTCCACATGTGATTTTAGATTTTACGTTTTCTTTTTCATTTCGGACTTCAGAGAAATTATTATTATTGTATAATTTTTAAATCATACTTTGTCAAGAAAAACCGGAAAGTATAACGTTAAATGGTGTTTTTAATGCCATTGGGTATTTCTATTTTTTTCCTTTCATTTCTTTTATATTTTTGGTATATAGTGTGACCATTGGTTTGGTTTTTATATTCTAACTAACTTCTTTTTATATGTTTTCTACATATGCGTATAGTACCCGGCGGTAAGTAATACACATCGGGTTTGAGAAAGAGACTGTCGGCCATAATCGGCTAACTTCGGCTTTGTAGAGCTTCGTCCCTGTCCCTAGAACGCTTGACAACGACTGACAAATTGCGACGTGTATGAATGATAGAGACGACGTTCTACAAAACCGAAGCTAGCCGATTATGGCCGACAGTCTCTTTCTTAAACCCGATGTGTATTACTTACCGCCGGGTACTGTAATTCAGATTTGATTTTGTGTTCAAGTTTAGGTGTTTCGCTTAGGTTTTTTATCCTCTCTTCGGCTAACGTGGCTCAGTTGATGTGACGCTTGATTTTCACTCATATATTTTTGGTTTGATTATTGATGGTACTCAAAATAAATAAAAACTGTCCAAGTCTGGTGAAAAAGGTTAAGTGGTGACGGTACACACACGCGCTAGACGTGTGGTATTTTTGCTAACACGTTCCATGACGAGCCGCAAATACCGTGCTTATTCAAGTGGTTCTAAACCTGAAGGCTTAATTAATTAGTCGGAAATTCATTGTTTTGGAAGACAAATATGCTCTTTTTTTGACAAATATGCGTTTAATTCTGTTTTGATTTCGTGTTCAAGTTTTTGTGCTTTTTTAATATGGCTATAAATTCCATTTTTTCTGTTTTCTTTTGAGGTTCGATATTGTTCTTTTGATCTGAGGTGTGTATTTGATGTTTTGAGTAATTAACATTTATAAAATTTATTTTATCTGAAATGGCCACCGTCATTAATAATGAATAAATAAATAAATTTTATGAGAATACGATTTTACGGCTTTTTTAAGGTGAACTGCCAACATTAACAGTATTAAGTTAAACCAGTTTATTTTAAAATTTCAAATCATTTATAAACATCATCTTCACAATCTAAATATTGATAAATATATATTTTTTTTAATTACCCATTTAAATTAAAAATATATTCCACTGCATTCGTTCAATCTCAAATAAGACATTAAGTATGAATAATAATTGAATATTATTTAAAATATTTTAGAATTCTTCAGGCAGTGCGGCATATGGGGATCATTTTTTTCAACCTTTCATGAAACATTTCCATCTTCTTCTTCTCCCATCTGGTATGACGATGAAGACGCTGGAGTACTCAACCCCGCGGACTACAGACTTATCGAATAGGTGACTGACTGGTTGATTATTAGTTTATTTATTTAGTACAATGCACAGTATTTATAATTAAATTCAAATTACAACTAAGAGTGCGTATGAATACAAAATCAACGTGTTACAAAAAGTATAAACAATAGCATGACTCAAACACCAAAAAAAACATCAGAAAGAAGTACTTACATGCATAGGTACTATCCATCATACATATAATACAAGCATACGACAGGTCAAGGCTCAGGAGTCTTAGTACCGTAACATCCCAAAATAATACTTTTTTAAAAAAATATTAACAAAAATATATTCGTTTAATTCTCCCACACATAAAAAAGAAGACATCAAAGTTTCAACGCCTTTTTTAGAGATTTTTAAACAAAAAATCAACTTTTTTTTTAAATAACAAAAGTTACGGAATCGAAAATACTTTTCCCAAGTTAAAAACAAGCGTTCACTAACAAAGCCATAAAATTAGTATACGTGATATTATTAAGTTTTCCAAAAAATACCTGGTAGACATAATGCTAAATTCCATAAATACCTCTTTTTGATTGAGCTTTTCTAATAAGATATACGATCAAATCACAAAATATCCATTCAAAAATAATATACGTATATGTTTAAATTCAAATCTCTGCGGCATTAATTTTTTTTATAAAGGTGACATTTATTCCAAAGCTTAGTTGGCATATTTTCCAGTTGCGGTGGTGGTTCCTGTTAATCCCCAGATTTTTTTAAAAAGGATTCCAATCTGGTTTTCACTTAAAGTCTCTAGAATCTGCCTTGTTAGCTGGAAGAGATTGCTACGTGGCAATACGTTTACAAGATTATTCTGTGTACAACGAAAGTGTATTACAATTTTTTTTGGCAATTTAAATTTCATAGGCTGATACATAAAAATTTTCAGGATATTTTGAGGCCAGGATCCACCGTGTTTGAAGTTAATAAGAAAGTTTTTATGTGTTTTACAAAATTGAACATAACTTTTGGAAACTTGCATACGATTTTAAGATCGTGTCTGGCAGCCTTGAGAATGTCGTTTGCATAGTTTTTGCATAATATTGAAGATTTTATGCGGACCAACTCACAGTACACATTTTTTTTTAATGGGTCATTCCGCGCGAAATTATCGCTACTTAAAAAATGAATTTCGTGCCTCACTCTTAAGGTTTCCTTGATTTATTTTATTGAAGTTTGTACAAATAGAGTGGAAGATTAGTATGAGGTATAAATGTGTAGAAGGCGAAAGTTTTCGATCCACATAGTACAAAGTTGTGTGCTGTGTGGATAGAAAACTTCGGAGATCTGTTCTCTCTGTCTACCCCGCAAGGGGTACGACATGATGATATATACGTATGTTGTCGTCGTTGCTGGGCCTTCTAGTCGAGGATCCACCCCTTCTATTAAGTTGAAAGTTAACCTGTGCCGTAAAGTTTTATTTTATTTCTTTCTTTCTTGTCTCCTCTTTAAACAAGTAAGTCGTTGCACACCAGCAAACTCACTTGCTACACCGCTATACTGGATCTGATGGCACACTGAAATGAGACGAGCGGACCACATCGGCATGTTTTTTTTCCCCTCTCTTTTTTGAAAGAATATACATGACTGAAGGGATATACAGTACCCAGCGGTAAATAATACAAATCGTTTGTAGAGCGTCGTTTCTCTCGCACGATGCGCTAACAGTCCGGTTCGGTAACGACTGACAAATCGCGACAGAACACATATATGAATGACAGAGACGACGCTCTACAAACAATGTGTATTATTTACCGCCGGGTACTGTACATCATTATACCCCCGAATACTATGCAGAAAAAATGCCTGTGTCATTCGAGGGGATTAGCACAGAGCGGGTTTCAAACCGGCGACCCTCCGCATGCAAATCCAACGTGTTACCGCGTGACTATGTACCTTAACATATATGTTTATGTACGTACCTAAGGAGTATACCAAAAATTAAAAGTAAAGACAAAAAGAGAAAGGAAGTGGTGAAAAATATGATATTTCAGGAGAATGTTTAAGAAATCGGGAATGCTTAGAAAATGTCCAAGTAGACGTCCCTGGTGAAGGTTTATCACAACACCACTTACTCTATCGATTCCCCATAAGTACCTATTATTGAATTGAAAATGTATTTTTTCATTATTAATATCTAATTTAACAATATATGCGTACATACGTGCCGAACATGGCATTTTTTTTAGTAAAATTATCATAACCGCGTGTCGTGTGAATAATTGAATTTACTGAAAAGACAAGAGTCTGCGGAAGGTTATTGCTCTGTTCTCCTTAGTAAGTGCTGGAATTGGCATAATTTATGCAGGCCATGGTTGAAAACATTTAGCCAGGCAGCCAGGTAGCTACTTCGAGCTGATCAAGGGTCGACTCAAAAGGTCGACGATCAGAGTCACAAGGTTTACTATCAAAAACTACAATTTAGTCAGACAAATTTCTTACATCTGAGCGATTGGTGTTTTAAGGTGGATTTTCATATGCGAGTAGAAACGTTTAATTTTTACGGTTGCAAGTTTGCTCTCTAAACGGTATTATATAATATTGAATATTCGCGCATGTCTATGAACGAATATCGCTGTTAAATTTCATCGGGAGTTGTTACGTAAGAAGTTAAAGTGCGCGCAATTGAACTTTTCGATGTATATTTGAGATTTGATTATTCATATTTACAAAATTTGTAAAAACAATCTGGCGCCCTTGTTGCCAGGCTGCAGTATCTTTTAACCACCCAGACAAAAGTATACAAAGGAAGTTATATGGTTGCAAAAAAATATTCGGATGATTATTCACTTCTACAAAATTTATGAACAACATATGGTACATAACATAGTAAAAGTAAATGTGAGATGTCATCAATCAAAATAAAAGGAAAGGATGGTGGAGAGGAAAGAAAAATCGGGAATGAAACATAATATTACTAACTTGAAATTAAGAGTGCTTTCAGTCGCTTATTAAAGCACGCCAAAGACGGAGCAAGTCTAACATTCGTTTGTAACTGGTTCCAGAGTTTCACTGCATGGAAGACATAAAAAAATAAGAGTGATGAACTGGGAAGGTCAATAAACAATATCTGTCTGAATTGTAAGTCCATGATCGGAAAGACGTTAAATATTTTCAGCGAGATAAGAGTGGGTGGTGGGACAGTTAAAGATTTTATACAATAGTGATAATATGTGAATTTTTCAACCTTTTTTCAAATTCAATTAGTTGAGGTCTTTATGATTTGAAGGATGCAAGTGATCTTTATGATGTCGCGTATTGAAAAAGGTAACAAGGTGACTTATTGGCAGGAGAGCGAGACGTGAGTAGCTTTTGGAGGTGTCTACATAAGTGTATGAATAAATAAATAATGCGAATGTTGAGCGTATGATGAGGATTTGTTCGACATGATTTTGATGTGGTTGTTGAGATTGTGATGCGATTGGAAAATTGGGATTAAAGTGTGTGTAAGGGTGTAAAATCAGAGTACTAATGTTTCAGCTGAGTTTTTAAGTATTTAGTACAAATATATAATCTTTGTGACTAAGGAATCAGACCACTTCGTCACAGGCATTGCCTAGTGAAGTCCATAATCGGAAACACGCTGAATATTTTCGATGAGACAAGAGGGAGCGGTGCCACAGTTAAGGAAAATTATACAGTAGAGACAGTGTATGAATTTCGCGTCTATTTCTCACGTTAAATCAATTCAGCTCCTTCGGCTATGAAATGATGTGATCATTTTTCTCAGGTTAAAAATGAATCTTGGACAAACATTTTGTAGGCGCTGTAATTTATCCAGCTGTTCCTGCATAATATTCAAATAACAGACGTCCGCATAGCATCCAAATAAAAGTATTACTGATAGAAAAAAATAAAAAAACATGGTATAAAAAAAGTGAAATTACTCTATTTTATATTGTACACGCATGGCCGAGTAAAACGTCTACTTTCCTATGAGACTGTGACCAGGTCAGAGCTATACTAGCTCATACAAGCTACTGTAGCTCCCCACGCTATATCGCGTGGGCGGTCTCTAGTTGTCCTAAATCACGTAATATCCCATAGTCGACACTCAACGTGTTATTCAATTATATTTCGATTGCATTGGCACACAATGATGCGATGTTTTAAAACTTGATTCCTCATCAATATCACATCTATGAAGTTTTGCATATACTCGTAAATGGCAAAGGAGTGCCATAATTGTATTCACACGCACTCTAAATGTTAACTTCATTATAGTTATTATTTTTATTGGTCGAAAAAATATTGTCCATTGTAAAAAAATTAATAAGGAAATGTTTCTTTAATTCATAAATATTTATTTGCATTTTTATTATCGATATATATATATATATAATACTATACTAACATACCATCTAGTCATTTCAGAACAGATGTCTAATTTTCATATCACGATATGCTTTCTTCGACTTCTCAACGCCCATATATCTTGTCATACAGTTCCTTCTCTTTTTTTACTCCTTACATAGATACATACATACTATCAAGCCATTTCTCATTCGGGGTAGGCAGAAAGGACAGAGGGCCAGACTTTCCTATTTTGACACACATCCTTCACCTTTTTTACATCCATACACCTTCTCATGTATACCTTCTACAATTTCTGTGACTCTTCACTAATATTTTTTTTCTAAATATCATTAACTTGGTCCAACCATGCTTTTCTTCGTCTTCTTCTACGCATTCCACTCACATTTGCACTATATATTTATTTTTAAGTATATCTTCATTCATTAGATCTACATGCTCAAACCATCTCAGAATGTTCTTCTTCACCGTACTCAACATATCCATCTTCCTTTCGTTCATTCAAAATTTTATTAATTTGGTTATACCATACAAGTAGTATAGAAGGTACAATAAGTTTGGGAAAGTCTAGAAAAACTGTCATGTGTCTACTGCCAGCGCATGCTAATCTTATCTATACTCTCATTCACCCCCAATGCAACCAATGTTCCGCTTATCTAAGAACCTATAAATATTAGCATTATCTGTAACACGATATAATCACCAAAACCGATGTTATCTTATCGATGTTTTTATCCACATTCAAATAGATATTAGGTCCTTACATATGAAATTGGCGTTTTGCCGTACTGGCAACTTTGATCTCAAATATCTTCTCTTTGGTTAGGAATTCCAAATTCAAATTTATACAGCTATTTACTCAAGTATTTGTGTTTCGAAAATTATAATTCATTTGTTTTTTCCTCAATTGTTTTTTTTCTTTGCGTCACTCAGTTTACAAAATGGAAAACTTGAAATATCGCGTTATTTACGAGTACGAGTTCCACCGTGGTACCAGTGCTGCAGAAACGGCTCGAAGGATTAATGATGTGTATGGCGACGGTGCCGCAAAAGAAAACACAGTGCGTTTTTGGTTCCAACGTTTTCGTTCTGGAAATTTCGACCTGCAGAACAAGCCCCGTGGACGGCCGGAGACCAAAGTTGATAATGAAGAATTGAAGGCTATTGTGGAAGCGGATCCATCGCAAACCACGTCCGAGTTAGCTGCAGGCTGCGGTGTTAGTGATAAAACTGTTTTAATCCACTTGAAGCAAATTGGGAAGGTGAAAAAGCTTGAAAGGTGGGTACCTCACGAATTGAGTGAAGCAAATCAACAAACGCGCGTTGACTGCTGCGTTGCATTACTCAACCGGCACAATAATGAAGGGATTTTGAATCGAATCATTACCTGTGATGAAAAGTGGATCCTGTATCATAATCGGAAGCGCTCATCGCAATGGCTGAACCCTGCCGAACCAGCCAAACCATGCTCCAAGCGAAAATTGACTCCAAAAAAGTTACTTGTGAGCGTTTGGTGGACTAGTGCTGGTGTCGTTCACTACAGCTTTCTTAAATCTGGCCAGACGATTACGGCAGATGTCTATTGTCAGCAACTGCAAACCATGATGGAAAAGCTAGCTGCTAAACAACCGAGGCTGGTTAATCGCTCTAGGCCACTGCTGCTTCATGATAACGCTAGACCACACACTGCACAACAGACGGCTACCAAATTAGAAGAGCTTCAATTGGAATGTCTAAGACATCCACCGTACTCTCCGGACCTTGCCCCAACAGATTACTATTTTTTTCGAAATTTGGATAACTTCTTGCAAGGGAAAAAATTCAACTCCGATGGGGCAGTCCAAACCGACTTCAAAGATTTTATTGATTCCCGTCCGAATGGTTTTTTTAGTAAAGGGATCGATGAACTACCTATGAGATGGCAAAAGTGCATAGATAGCAATGGTACATACTTTGATTAAATAAATATATTATATTAAAAAAAAATCAACTTTATGTTCCTCCCAAACAAAACGCCAATTTCATATGTAAGGACCTAATATTATAAGTTATGTAAACCCTTGTCAAACTTATCGATGCTAACCATGTACTATATCCTATAAATATTAGCGTTATCACATTGGTGTCAACCTACTCAATGTATTATGTTTAAGTTTATCATCTCGTCGGCGGCTATCTTATCTACATCCAATAAAGATTAAGTATCACTAAGTGGGAGAAGCTGCCGAGAGATAAATCACTGATATCGATTTGACCTTAAGAGCAAGGATAACATACCCAAAACATTCCTTCCTAATCTAACGAGGAGTCGTGGTATAGTTATCTTTGCTTTAAATAGGACGCCATATTTGAGGCAGTCATCATTATTCTAAAAGCCACTAAGATATTAACATCATCGTTATTATAATACTGTTAATATTATACTTCAATGTAATTCAACCTTCATACAAATAAAACTACACAGTTGAAATTCTAAAAGTGTTTTCGTTGCAAAAGGCCAAAACGTGGCATTCGTATAGATAGTTTTGTAAATTTTCCATCATTCATACTTGGCGAAATAATTTCAACACTCCTTCCTTCATCTTAAACACTGTCTTCTTTACTTATTCTGTCATAAAAAAAGTTCCACACATTATACGGAACACTCCTATAACATATATCTTACTTTGAACACTTCTATAACATATATCTTACTTTCATTAATTTGCAAAAAAACATAAATTCGGATAAAATAAAGTCTGAAACTGCAACCAGTCCGTAATTGAAAGTCAACTCGCACGTTTTCCGCTAGAATTCAACTGCTGAGTTAAGTATACACAGTTAGTTTAAAATAATAATGTAATATCCAACAACTGTTACAAATAAGCAAGGGAAATTTAAAACCACAGAAGCAACTATGAAAATATAACAGTATTAAAAGATTTTTCTTCCAGTATATTGTAAGAATAGACGTCTTAATTGTGAAATTGCTTTTTTAAGAAGTGCCTTTATAGAGTAAGTGACGTCAGTTGTCGATACAATACTAATGTTAACAACCCAGTTTCCAAATGAATAAAAAATGCCATATCAATTCAACCGATTCTGATGATTCACTCAACTTTCGGAATAAAATAGAAAAAGCAAACCATTAAAACCACTTTATTTGATAAGTTTATAAAAATGTTTTGTATATTTTTATGAAGTGTAATAGTTTTATAGGTTTAATTTAGTAGTTATTTTACCGCATAAGATGGCCTTGTCTCTGGTCGACACACGCGCGTATTCTATCGCGAGTCATAAAAAACCGGTTGGCCGAATTTTCCTAGAATCGCTTGGGAAAAACCCAAAGATATGCTTAACCAATAAGAGCGTGGGGGCGGGACTTAATTTTATTTCTGGTGTATAAAATGGCAACACGATAAACACAGGCATGGGTAGATAGTACGTTCTAATTTTGAATGCTGTGAAATGTTGGCGGGAAAGCAACTAAACGTCAAATGTGTTCGGAATATGAATTTGAAATTTGTGTTCGACTTGACAGTTGAATTTTATAATTGAATTATATTTAATTGAAGCATTTCTTAAACATTACTACGAATGGTTTTGTCATATATTAATATTTTCAAAATTAAAATTATGTTTTTTAAATTTATTTTCTGCTTTAAAAATTTAGCTTTTCAATAAAAAAATCATTTTAAGTGTGTATTTCGTTTGGTACATAGCGTATAGATTACTTTGCGCTACAGTTGTCGTTTAAGACGTTTTGTAGACCACAAACAATTAAGGGGATAGTGTTTTGACTAAGGATAGTTTAAGTGAAATTTCTTAGGTTTCTAAATAACGTCTTGTGTTACAGTTTATGTAGACTACATTTGCTAACTTTATTATGGCGGTTAAACTATTTTGACTTTGGATTTGGGTGTATTTTAAGAAAACGCCCACCAAAATATGCATGTTTCTGAAAATTGGGTGAATATTTTAGTATGGCGTTTGATGTTTTTTTTTACGTTTTTTGACGAGAAAATAAATCAAGTAAATTAACGTATTTTCACCGCTTTTCTTTAACAACTGTTGTTTTAATTTATTAAAAAAAAATAATATATCGAATTTGTGGGGCTACTATTAGATATATTGTATTATACGAGTACATACATACCATCATGCCGTTTCCCAGTTGGACTAGACAGAGAAGACAAATCACCAAGCTTTCGTATCTTAACAGGCTAACATTATATCCATACACCTCATAAAACTCTTACGAATTTTATAACTTTTTCTTCTGTCAAAATATCATTCACTCGATCCAATCATACTTTCTTTGGTCTTTTACTCACATTTCACTGTATATTTATTTTGTTAGTATTTCACCATTCACTCATCCTTTATGTCCAAATCATCCCCAAGTGCTATTCTTGAGCTTACTTAATAAATCAGCCTTTTGTTCATATTCATGTTTAATCACTCGTTCCATATTCTGTCATACATTGTAATCCTGTATATTCTTCGCCGTGAATGTATTTTTACAGCATTTATCTATTTTCTTACAATATGTAATATTTAATTATTTAGGATAGAACTTGTTTCATAAGCTGTCATTTAAATTACTGGATTAATAAATATGGATTGGGTTTTATGTACGAGATATACAATCCATGATTTTGTTTTACTGTATTTACTTGTTTATTGTTTACAGTACAACCTGGAGTGTTTTTTGGCATGTGGTAAGCTCTTACAATCAACCAGAAAGATTTTAAAGAGACCTGAAGTATAAAACGTACTGGTTCCCTGTTTAAAAGAAACGGGTATCAACGAGAATCCCAACTTCAACGTTTGTGTCGGAAGACGTTTTTCACCAACTGAACCACGGAGATGGTAATTTTCTGAAAAACGGGTAAAACCAATAATCCTGTCAGTGTAACATTAATAATTCAGTCCTTTAATTATTTTTCTTTCAAAGTTTGATTAATTTGGTCGTGCCACGTGTCCTTAGTTCTTCCCGAACTTCGGAATTAATTCTGAAAGAGGGAAAAGTAAAAATTCTTTATTAAAGAAGATTGTAGTAAAGAAGATTGACGATGCATATGGACGTAACGGATGCGAAAGACGTATGCCAAGATATTATAAAGTAGCGATTTTTTTACTCTGCCTACCCCATTGAGTGCGTGGCGGAGTGGTGATTATTAATTATTCAGTCCCCTCTGTTGATATTTTTTTGTACTAGAAAAACAATGAAAATGAGATACCTTATCCATGTTGCAATTGTTGTGACCATCAAGATCAATAAACAGGTCATGTTTTATTATTCTACGGAGAAAATAGAATAAATTATTTCTGAAGAAACCTTCATTCCCCCTTACGAGTACACCGCTACATTTCCAGATATATTGCGATCATAGGCGTAAAAAGCCAGTTTTGTTTCATTCGATTATTTTTTGTGTCATCATTTTCTGGGCTATTGTCATTCAAGGTTTTATTAAGTTGGTTAATAATTCGCGACATATATCATTATCACTCTCGCGTTTTCCTATTTATTTGGGGTCTGCTTGACGAGTCACCTCTTTCTGTTCAGATCCCTCATATGATGATTGATGCTATTCTTCCATCTTTTCTTTGGATGACCTGTTCCTGTTTTTATCCAGAGACTCACATTTTAGGTTACTGCTTTCCCACATATTCAACTGGTTTTCTTTGTACATGGCCATGATACTGAAACCTAGCCTCTTTGTACATGGCCATGATACTGAAACCTAGCCTCTTTGTACATGGCCATGATACTGAAACCTAGCCTCTTTAAATTTCAGAAAGACCGGAACAATTTTTAGGATATCTCTCACATACTCATTCATTATTTTTTAATTTCTTACTCACTCTTGAAATCCATCACAGCTTGTGCATTTCGGTAAGTCCATTACTCGGCTCTATACAAGAATATTGATCTTATGATGTGTTTACATAGTATTCCATTCAGTTTCTTTTATCGATTGATCGTTGCTGGGCGTCGTAGTCGAGGATCCCCTCGCCATTCCAACGTCAATTCACCTGGAAAGCGAAGCTGTGCCGTGGATTATTTTTTTAAGTGAGTGAGCCATTACACATCAGCAAACTCACCGGCTACACCGTTGTACTGGATCCGATGGCACACCGAAGTAAGACGATTGGAGGACACCGTTTTTTTTTTTCTCTTTTTGAAAGAATATATATCACCGAAGCCATAGATATCGTTATACCCCCGAATACTAAGCGGAAAATGTATGTGCCATTCGAGGGGAGTAGCACAACGCAGGGTTCAAACCGACGATCTTCCTTATGGAATCCAGTGCGTTAGCGTGCGGCCATGCACCTCTATTATTTCTTTATTGATTTATTTTATCATATTTACTGCAGTTACCTGTTGCCACTGAGAATGTGCCCGCTTTATCCTCCTGGTCACACCATACTCTTTTCCACCCTCACTGTTTATATGCGACCGCAGACATTTTAAAGTTTTTTTCTGTGTGTTAGTTGGACAACTAACATCGAGGCAGTCATAACAGATATTTGAAGATAAGCATTTCATGTATTCCGTTTAGCTGAAATTCATTTTTACTCTTTTTTATTCCAAGAGCTTATGCAGACTATTTAAGTTCCTAAATCACGGAAGACGAAGGAAATACTTCCTTTCGTCTTCCGTGTCTTCCAATATTTAGGCCGGGTTCTCATTTAATAGTGGTCAGTCCGTATACTTAGTTGACATCGATCCTGTGCTGACTTTAGCATGCCACAAAGACACCAACACTACCTATGTTTTTGACTGTCAATTAAAATCTTCAGGCTTTCACTTGGATGCATTTCAATCATTTGTTGATCAGTCGAAACTTGGTCCAGATAAATATTTGAGAAACAATCACCAGCATGCGGTATTGAAAGCGTAATAATTGATCGCTCAGATTTCGGAGAATTTAAGGGGAAAAACAGATGGCAGATGGAACGCGCCTATGTTGAATCTGTTTCCCACCTGCCTTAGCTGTTTCCCACCTGGCTGAGCAGCAATCCGGTAGTAGACAAACACGCGGTCAAATGGGGATCTAGCCTTAGTTTGTCCTCGATGCTAACTTATTCAAGTCCACCAGAATCAGCTCCTTCATCACCACTTTGTGACGTTGCACTCTAAAAATAGGAGAGAATTCCTGTCTTCTTCTGTGGTTCATACAATAAGGGAACTTTATTTCACACAACAGCGTGAGTGGTGTAATAAATAGAATTGAACTCTGTAGTTCATACAATAAGGGAACTTCATTTCACATAACAGCGTGAGTGGTGTAATAAATAGAACTGAACTCTGTAGTTCATACAATAAGGGAACTTCATTTCACATAACAGAGTGAGTGGTGTAATAAATAGAACTGAACTCTGTAGTTCATACAATAAGGGAACTTCATTTCACATAACAGAGTGAGTGGTGTAATAAATAGAACTGAACTCTGTAGTTCATACAATAAGGGAACTTAATTTCACATAACAGCGTGAGTGGTGTAATAAATAGAACTGAAATCTGGCCCCTTTATATTTATTTATTTATATATTGAGAAGATTTACGGCACTGAGTGTCATTTACAAACGTTAGCAACATTTACTAAATAAAATAGAAAATATCAACAACTTGAAAACAATCAATAAAATTGAGGAAATGCTGGAAACGAACCCTTCTGAACTCAGCTACATATTGTATGTTATGTACTTCAAATATATCCACCAAACCAGACATGGAATCACCCCAGTGTTACTCAAGATTGATGAATTATATGTCATTAGCAAATTACTATTGACATATTTGAAATGTTTTCGTGTGCTTCTAGCAGACATGTGGAAACCAATCTGAGCCAATACATTGGGATTATCAACGATATTGGGAATATTATTTTACTATCATAAACTTAACTATACCTTTACAAGAACATCATATCATATTTTTGTTTCATTTTGGTTTTACTTTTGTTTTTGTTTTTATTCTTATGATTGTGTGCGGTATATTATGGGATGAACAAGTTTGGTCTTTCTGGAGTGATGATGTGTGAGGAGTTGAATTTCGCTAGATGTTTCCAGTTGTAATTGAGTGTCACTGTTTGTCAGGTTGATGAGAACGTGCAACGGGGTTTTGTTTTTGTGTAATCAAAAATCGGAAAGAAGTATCGATTTATTTTTTCATGCTAAATATCTTCAGTGAGATACAGGCAAAAGCCTAGTTTACTGGGGATACGACAAATGAAAGGCGACTAACCCAGATCAATTAAAATAATGTACGAGTATGTCTAAATTAAATTACCTGTTGTTTTTTCGCAAATTATGTATATTTCTTGTCATGTGTAATAATAAATAAATAAAATAAAAATAAATAAATATTTACTTATTACGTATTAATACTCACGCACATATCCTCACATAGATCTTTCAGATTGTTTATTTATTTAGACACTTTATATTAAAGTATACGAATGACAAGTTTATTCCTATAAGGCAATCTTTCCCAACAAACTAACATATACATAAGTTTAGCAAATCCGTGACAGTAGCTATCTGAAGGGTTTCAATTTTATTTCCATAAAAAAGGCTTAAATATGATTAAAGCATAAAAAAAGTTATGAAAAAAACAGTCAAATTAAATATTTGCAAATGTTTTTCAATTTTAGGAAAAGATAAAGAAGCTAGGTAAGGACAAGAGAATATGAATTATGGATAAATACTCGTACATTTCGTCGTTGAAGAGACAAAATAATACTTTTAATGATCAACTTTATGTAACTTTTATGTTGCTTATTTCTGTAATTTTTCCCATCACCGATTGAAGTATGTTAAATATTTTTGGAACCAGATAAACTTCTCCGTTCACATGTGATTCTCATTCTTGGAATGGTGTCATAGTTTAATTTTTAATTCTGTTTTTTAATGGATTGATTATATTTTATAAATGGAAATAAATTGAACATCCAACTTAATTAGTTCATTAAAAATCCACAATTTAATTTTTTTGACACATGAGTTAACGCTCTACGTTTCATAGAATAAGAATGTTTGTTTTCCACCTTGTGTTTTTTGGGTTTGATGCCTGAGTAGGCCAGGAGGTTCTTTTTGTTTTAATAAACAAGCTTTCTATCAAGTTACTTTCAGCAACACATTAACAAAACTTCGTACATACATATCATTACGCCGTGTACCTGGCGTGGTAAGCAGAGAGAACAGATTTCAAAACTTTTCTATCCCAGCACATAACTTACCCCTCCTCCACATGTGTACATCTCGTCATACAAAATCAGAAATTAATGCATTGATAAAATGGATGTTATTACTTAAATGAAAAAAAATAAGCTTTAAGATGGTTTGGACATGTGGAGAGAACGGATAACAAAAGAATGACTAAGTGAATCTACAAAGTGTAATGTGGGACCACATTTTCAAAGAAGGTAAAGTAAGAAGTATGAAAAATAGCAAACCCTTTGTTTGATTCAGACTTTTTTAATACCCAGGAAAAAATATTTACGCCATCGTGAAGTAAGATTATTTTCGGAGCCATATTCACGAACTGAACTCTTAAGAGCATCACCACTCGCACAGGGAATGACTTTGCTAAGTGAATTTTCCGGCATCGTCATCTTCCATATCTCGTTTTAGAAGTAGATGATTGAATTCCTTCATAAGCGTTGTAGACATAATTGAGCTACATCACAGGGAAGTATAAGTAACATTTTTCTTGTTGCACATATGATACACCGTCGTCAGGTGGTTGCTTCAACTGAATTGACGTTAGAATGGTGAGGATCCCCTCAGTTGAATTCAGTTGAAAAGCGAAACTGTGCCGTGAAGTTTTCGTTTCTTTCTTCTTTTTTTCTCATCGTTAAGTGAGTGAACCGTTGCACACTAGCAAACTCACCGGCCACATCGCTGTACTGAATCCAATGGCACACCAGAAGTGAGACGATCGGAGCACACCAGAATTTTTTTTCATTGTTTTAAAGAATATATATGATTGAAGTCAAAACTATCCTTATAACTCCGAATACTAAGCGGAAAAAATACCTGTGTCATTCGAAGCGAGCAGCACCGTGCGGGGTTCGAACCGACGACCTTCCGCGCGGAAGTGCATTGTCACGCTTCCATGCACCTCAAAACATATAATCACGTCGTCACATACATACATACATACCATAACGCTGTTCCCTTTCGGGATAGGCACATAGGTCATAGTGTCAGAATTTTCTATCTCGGCGCACACCATTTTCTTCCTCTATATATACGAGTATATACACCTTCTCATACAACTCCAACGATTACATTGACTTTCTGCGTTGCCTTGTTTTAAAACATCATTCACTTAATCCAACCATGCATTCCTTGGTCTTCCTCATACGTTCCATTCACATTTGCACTGTGTATTTTTATTAGCTTTTTCTTCGTTTTTTTCTTACATAATACAATACATTATCACTTTCATCGTACTTAATAAATTATCACTCAAAACACGCATTTCTACAGAATTTATTCGACTCCGTTCAGTATTTTTCTACGTCCATGTTTCGCTCCCATACATCAAATTTCATAAATACTTTTATTGTAATTATCATCCTAGAAGATTTTTAAACTATTTGGTTTGAGTATATGGTATATGTTTTTGTGACCCTGTTGTCATTATAGTATATGTTTTTGTGACCCTGTTGTCATTATAGTATATAGTATATGTTTTTGTGACCCTGTTGTCATTATATCATATTTTATATTTTAATCAGTTCGTTTTTTTTAATGCCATTTGATGTAATTATGTTAATTCTGCATCATCATTATCCTGTCGTGTAGCTTATGACTGATCATCGTGACTCCCATGATAGTCTCTGACGACTCCTTTACATCCATCCCTGCACTCCGCGGCTCGAAGTGTAGTCCAGTTGCGTCTCTCATTTGGTGAGTCCAACGCATTAGAATTCTTCCTCTTGTGCGTCGTCCTTCCACACCTCCGGCAACCACAAACCTCTCCAAACGGCCACGAGCAATAATATGCCCAAAGAATCGAAGGACTCGTCAAAGACATACTATCAACAACCTGTTGGTGATAAACGGTTTGAACTTGATGTTGTTGACTTTGAATGTATCAAATGTTAAATAAATAATTAAAAATTAACATGTTCGTCTGACGCCTCCTTTTAAAAATGTCAACTCGCGCCTCTGTCCATAATATTATCAAGAGGGCAAGAGCTGCGGTTTGAATGATCTCAGCACCATTATTTGATGATTGCAGAATTATTGTAGGCACGCATAAAGAATGGACGACAAAAATTGGTCAACAAATGTTATTTCTAACCACTTCGGAAAATCCCAATCAGTTGACTAACTGTAGTAACGCCCACACATTGTCGCCTACATAGGTTAATAATCTTATCATATAATGAAGTACCTATTACTCAAGACGAGTATAATGAAAGGAATACTACAAAGTGATGAATCATGGAATTAATGCTAGCACCACTAGTAATGCGTAAACCAATTTGTTACAGGCATATTCGATTATATTCCTGATGTGAGACTTCAGTATTTATTTATTTAACACTTTTATTGTAAATACAATCTGGCGGGTTTATTGCAAGGCTACAACATCTTCCAATCAACCAGACAAAAGCAAATGAAGCAAGTTACATGGTCGCATACGAGTAAATCATTCTAATGACTATCCATCCCCACGAAATCCATAAACACATGCGTGAACACATGCCCACGAGCCCCACAAAGACGGACAATCACCCGAACATTCTTTTTCATATAAAGTGAGATATCATCAATCAAAAAGAAGGGTGTATTTTACTATTTATTCATAGTTTTACTGAACATGAATACTTTTAACAGTACATCAATGTGTTATAGTATGGACTGGTAAATATAGACCGGAGTCTAGAAATTTTGGATCAGGTAGATCAGAATAAATGGAATTACAATAATCTAGACGCAACACAACAAATGTACTAATAAAAAAATGTATTCTCTTGTTGGAAGACATTGATGTATATCGACGTAAAATGAAAAAAAAATAAAGTGTGTCCTAAAAACAAAATAAAACATCCCATACAATTTAAAAAATAAGAAAGGGAAAGACAATAACATCAAAATTAAACCTATAGAAAAAATTCGTTTCCACTCTACTCACTCTCCATACCTAAACAGAGTCATATCGCACACCCTCTCTGTGCAGACATAGTGACAAACCTTCTCTGCGCATCTACTATATAGTGTCAAATATTATATGTGTATTCATAGTGTCAAATCTTCTTTGTGTATCCCTAGTGTCATATCTTCTCTGTGTATCCATAATGTCAAACCTTTTCTGTGCATCCATAGTGTCTAACGTTCATTGTAATTTGTTTTATCAAACACTGTTTATTCCACTTTTTGCCACAAAAAGTGGAATAAACAATTTTTGATAAAATAAATTACAATGTATTTAAACCTCCACAATGTTAATACCTTAACTATAAATAATATATTGTCTAACCTTCTCTGTGCATTCATAGTGTCAAACCTTCTCTTTGTATATATAGAGTCAAGCCTTTTCATTGCAGCCATAGTTTCAAACCTTCTCTTTGTACCCATAGTATCATGTTTTCTTTTTGTATCCATAGTGTCAAGCCTTCTTATTGCAGCCATGGTGTCAAATCATCTCTGTGCATCCATAGTGTCAGACCTTCTCTGTGTAGCCATAGTGTCAAGCATTCTCTGTGCAGTCGTAGTGTGAAACATTTTCTGTACATCCATAGTGTCAAACCTCTGCCCATCCATTGTGTCAAACCTCTGCCCATCCATTGTGTCAAACCTTTTCTATGCATCCATAGTGTCTAGCCTTCACTCTGAATTAATAGTTTCAAACCTTCTCTGTATATCTACATTGTCAAATTGCCGCTGACTTTAGCTGATAGCAAAAAAGCCCACTTTTTGTCTAGTATTCAATAAATTTTTTACAAGTTTAGACATAAATATACTACGCATGATACTTTAACTTTGGACAATCTGGTTTTGTCACCCTCCTTGAACAGTGACCCCAGCAATTAAATTAAGGCCCTGCATATTGTTGAGGTCATCCGTTGACAATATGGGACCAATCATCATAAAAAAGTATGTGTTGGTATTTGATGAAAACCATTATTGTAGATGTTCATTTACAACATGGTTTTCCTTTTCGTAGATAAGTTCAGTGAGGTGAGATGACGTAAGGTAATGCCGTGATGGGTGACAAAGATTTTATTAATTTAGCCAACTAGTTTTAATATTTCTTTTAAAGTCTTTTAGTTTATTGAATAAGTGGTACTTCAATGTGACTAATAGTGTAACTAGGGAAGTTCACCAGGCATAGGATTCAGGACGAAGTGGGAGTTTGAAATTAGGTCACTGGTGTATGGAAAGAGTATCTAATCTGTCCATAATAGTAACTGAATAAAATATGTGCACATAAAGATATTAATAATGATGATGTAATTAACGAATTTATTGAAATGAAAGTCAAAATACATTCGGGCGCTACTATAGTTGTCAGGCGTTTGTTCCTTTTTATTTGAATTTGTAAAGTAAATTGTGATTTATAAGATTTTTTAGTTTTTTGTGTATTCCTGAAGCTGGGCACAATATTGCATAATATGAATAGTTAATTTATTGATTCGTTTTAGTCTGTAACGTGTATTTTTTATCATTTTAATTTTGTTATTGCAACAGATATATTATTATTGGGTATTAATAATTTGATGACCTTTTTTATTATTAATGATTTGATGACCTTTTTATTATTAATGATTTGATGACCTTTTTTACCTACGGTTAATGTTCATTTTGTCGATTAATATTTCAATTCAATCGACGTTTTTATTATTTTAAACTATCTAATAAAACCAAAATAACATGGTTTAATTAATGATTCATAATAAAACTAGAATTCATGACGTCATTTCAGTTAACATTTTGTCTGCTAAAATGTGTAAGAGAAATGAATTACGTGTATAGTTTTAGGAAGCATTTAAAGACAACCGTTTTTTGGAAGTCTTATTAAAATCTATGATTATATATGAACACTGTACTCATACAACATACTCCACTTGAAGTCGAATGTGTTACTATCACATGTCGGAAGATCTACAAAAGTTTTTATATAGTTGGTCTTTCCTTGGTAAGATTTCAGTGATTTTCTTGCTAAAGATGTTTTTCTTAACATATACAGAAGCTGAGAAGTTCATTTATATAATGGCCGCAGCCACCGCCATCTAATGTGTCGATGATAAATCAAAATATCATTCACTTGATCCAACCATATTTTTCTTGGTTTCCCTCTATCACACACTCTACCCACATTTGCACTATGTATCTGTTTTATAACTCTTTCTTCGTTCATTCGTTCTACATACTTAAACAATTTGAGTATTCTTCATCATAACACAACCTTAATTTCACATTCACCTCTAATCACGTCAGTCCGTATTCTGTCATATTTTGTATACATTATCTGTCATACATTCACATGCATTTATCCTTTCAGTATTCTGTCATACATTCACACGCATTTATCCTTTCAGTATTCTGTCATCATTGACACGTATTTATCCTTTCAGTATTTTCACGTTTCACTCTCATACATGGAAGTCGATACTAAAATATTGTTGTAGACTATTATTTTAACACAGTTTGATACTGTTCAGTTCAAGTTCGTAGGTTTTAGTGTTTCATAGAATTTGTTTCCTATTGCTACATGCCATTCGATAGCCCTCTAAACTCTTCCATAATCTGAAAAAAATACAACTTGCTCCAAAATTTTCACCCGATTTTATGTTTTGTACATTTCCACAAGAATGTACAAAACCTACATACAATCAAATAAATTTACAAAATTAAGTTGAGAATTCCTGAGAATAGTGCTGTAGTATTTAAATGTGAATATTTTAACGAGTTTCCCTGTCGTCCTCAATCTGTCATCTTCATGCCATTTGGTGTATGTCAAATGAAGCTTTTAAAACTATACTGAAGAGGTGGGCTCTACTGGACTATATTTCATCAGGGGGTTGGATCACGATAAGGGACATCCAACTAATTCGAAACCACACCCATCGCTCCAAATAAATAGAACAGCGGTAATATAAACGGCCCAAATCAGACTCGTTGCTTCCGAACTGGAAATTTGTGCAGTACACTCAGGCGGCAAATCTGATGGGCCATCTGAGCGCAATAAAAAAATCGTTCTTTGCCACGCGCAAGTAACATCATATTGTTCTAATAATCGTGGTATATTGACGGTGTATCCCTTCATTTATGAATATTAAGTGAAATTAAAAACACGTAGAAAACTTACTCTCTTACGAATACTTAAATATTTAGCATAACAAGTTAATCGAATCATTTTACTCTCTCTCCCCATTATACGAGGCATATACAGAAAGTAAGTGTACTGAATTTTTGTAGGTTACAATTTTTTTTATTCAAACAAAAAAATTACGTGGTTACCGTAGTACATATGTAAGCTATTTTTCGACATAGTCGCCATTCCTCTCAATGCAGGTGGTGAAGCGGGGTATCAACTTTTTGATGCCTTCCTCGAAGTAGTTTCCCGCCAACCCCTCCGTCCACTTCTCCACCTCCTCCTTTACCTCCTCGTCGGTTGAAAACCTTTTTCCACCCATGTGCAGCTTCAGGGAGGTAAATATATAGTAATATGAAGGTGCTAGGTCAGGGGAATGCGCGGGATAGTTCAGGACATCCCATATAAACGAGGTGAGCAGTTCCTTCGTGGCGTTGGCCGTGTGTGGTCTGGCATTGTCGTGCAGCAGGCAGACTCCCTTTGTCAGCATGCCTCTCCTCTTGTTCTGAATCGCCCTCCGCAATTTTTTTAGGGTCTCACAGTATCTTGCAGAGTTGATGGTCTCCCCTTGATTATTAAAATTATGCCTTGACAGTCCCAAAACACGGTTGCCATGATTTTCTTGGCTGAAATTGTGGTTTTGAACTTTTTGGCGGAGGGTGAAGAGGTGTGACGTGACCGTTTTTAAACTCGCGACACCACTTGTACACACTCGTACGATTCATAGCTTTATCACCATATGCAGTTTTCACCTCATTATAAACCTCAACCGGAGGTTTTCCCTTCCAAACGAGATAACGGATGACGCCACGTATTGGCGGGAGATCGGATTGACATTTTTCACGAAACGTGTTGTCGCGTCGACACTTCTCAACGTAGTGACCTCAAACCGGTCTCGTTGCGGAGGGGAAGGATCAGGCTACACGGAAGTGTAGCCAACATGTCGAAAATAAAATCCATCCGGTCGTGAGAGCCTCAGTACACTTACTTTCTGGATACCCATAGTATATTTTGCATCTGTGCGAGTCGGCCTTAAGTTCACATTTATCCCTAGTCACCTCGGGTATTCTTCTCAGTGAACGTATTTCAATTTTCAGTTTTTTTTCACGTTTCACTTCCACACATCATTGTTGGTATTAGAATATGGTTGTGGACTATCACATTAATAGATTTCGATACTGCTTGGTTTAAGTATATATGTTTTATTACCTCATTGATTATATTCCCTATCGCATATATTGCAAGATGACGATTATTTTGAATTTTCCACGGGCGACACTATCCCTAGTGAGGCACTGACCAGAACACTCACTTCGCCCACTCATTTGCTAAAATTTCGTGGCGCCTATTTCGAAACACAGACAGATCCGATGATGATGAGATGGTATTTTAATCCTATTTTTTCTTGTTTACAAACATACTAGAGCGTAGGCATTACTCACCCATGAATCATCTGTTACAGAAAAGTTTAACAACCTTCAATCTCTCTTTGCTATCTTGAGCTTGTTCTCGGAAGAATTGCCAATGGAGGACTAAAGGTGGTATAGCATAATTGTTTTTAGAGGATATAATTAATTTTATTGTCGAGTATTCCTAGGAATGGTATAATTCCAAAGGTAATAAATAAAAATAATTGCCGGAAAAGCTCTTTTTTGGGCCATCGTTTGACAGCTTTATGCAACCCACTAGCGACGGTTCCCCTTTTTTCTATCGTATCAAACATTTTTTTGTATTCGTAAATATGGATTGTATTCTAAGAATAAACAATACAAGATTTTACATTCTTATATTAGACTTTCTGTATATGCAATTAAATTTGGTGGGCATATACATATACCCATGTGGCAATATATTCTTAGCAACCAGAATGAGGGTTTTCTTTCAATCGGGTCAAAAGCACTTCATTATTTCAGTCCAAAACTCTGCCACTGGACACTACTGGTATTTCCATGAATCAAGTTCTCTTGCGTGGAAGACACCGGGCTCCTTGAGTACTGTAGTAAGCATCGCATGGACTATTCTTTGTCGCAGATGCAAAGCAGATGTCGATCCATCACGTAACATTCCCTACGTATTGTCGTTGGTACTCCCAATTCCTGTTTGGAGCCTGTTTTCCAGGTCCTTCAGGGCAGTTCAGAGGCAGGTAGTAATCCTTTTACAGGCACAATCTACAGGATGGGCCCTAATACTCCTCTCGTTTTCTTCATTCTAACAACAACAAGTGGTTGTTCCAGAGATTCGGTGGTCTTAATGAAATTGTGCTAAAATTTTAATCTGTAGAAAGATACTAACGAAGCCTTCAGAGAAAATTAAACTCGAATAATTTTCTAAAAAATCTGTATTCCAACAAGAATCGACCTCGTAAACCCTGGGCTGGAAGATAAACGTTTTACCAATAAGGCCATGGAGGAAATCGTTTTTTTTTGTGTCATTATTTTAACTAATTAAGCAATATAATGGGAAAATTTTTTAAATACGTGTGTATCTTCTTCTTTAAGTATCATATCAGGTCCACCTGACGTTTGCAATTACCTGTGCAAAAGTCAGGTCCTCTACATTCCGCAGTCTAGTCTTTGAACTTTCAAAGTCACGACATCTGGCTTCTTCTTACTGATGAGGTGCAGGAGACCAAACCTCTCACCACGTAAAGCATGACATAAATATGACACCTTACAAACGTTGATATTAGTGGGCAACTCTTTTAGGTTTCCCCTCTTACGGGGGCATTTGTATTACTCACAAAGTACTTCTAAGTTATCGTCATTATCCATTTGTCTAAGGACATTTCAAATGCCTCAAACATTTTCAATACGAAGTATTCAATAATCGACAACTTCCATGGATAAGTTGCTAAGATGCTGATCGTCCACCCAAGGGTATTGGGTTCGATTTCCAATTGTAACAAAAAAATAATCTTAGTCTGGTTAAATAATTCATTATTGTACCAACACTCGCAAGCGCTAGGGTTGTTGCCTGTCCTGGCACTTAAGAAGGGGAACTGTGAGTTACTTGCCTTTTCCAGTGGTTCTTAGTCAGCATCATCAAATCGATTAGGTTTAGAGGTACCATACGAATAAATTAAAGAATCTGGATACATTCAGTATTCAACACCATAGATTAAAAGTAACAATTTTTTATAGCATTTGACTATTCTCTGATTCAATTTTTAATCTAAATAACGATTGCAAATGAATAGTCACATACTCTTAAAATACTATACAAGTATCTCTTGTTATACGCGATCTCAGTTGACTCGCATTCACTATAACGGGATTTTAATAAAATTAAGCAAAAAAAACATTTGCAAAAACGAACTAAATTTACCCGATTAAAAGGGATAAGCTTTTTAAGATATTTACTATTTTAAGTTACTTTTTTGTTTGTGACCAATGTCAGCCAGTTAATAATCAATTCACTTTCTGCTGTTTTTCTAGTTACATTAGATTTTTTTCTAGAACCAATCGCGTAAAACGAAATATATTTGAATTATGAGAAAAAATATTACGTTTATTTCGAAAAGAAATTTAATGTTTGTAAGAAGATATATTTTTTTTGAACTCTTCAGACTGTGTGGAAAGGAGACATTGAGTCCAGCACAGCCAACAAATCCGACAAAGCTACTTCTGGACTTGTTAGAGTAGGGTTCAGTAGGACCATGTATGAATCGCGAGACTACTTGTCTTCGTACTCGAGAGTTTGATTCTGGTCGTTTCTTAAAAAAATAAAAATTGAAAAAGGGTTCCAGTGTAATTAAAAAGTAAGTGTGGGAGTGTTATTATCTCTTCCCGTGTAGTAAGTAATATTATCAACAAGTGCGATTACAAACTGTGATTTCCATCCCTATTCGATTGGTTCTCAATCCAAAGGCTCAATTATAGGGGTCGTTGACTATATTATCTTCCGGCTACGGTTTTCAATATATCCGAATTAAATTCGGGTATGCCATACGAATGAATGAATTACGCGTGTGTCACTTAAGGCATTGAATAACATAAAAGATCATCGAACATCTAATACCATTAGAAAGTCGGTGATTTCTCCGGTTTTTTTTTCTCAGTTCATTCAAATTCATCGTTATTTTACCATTCAATGTCAAGTAACTATTTAAGAACTTGATGACGCACGTTGCCGAATATTTAACACAGTTGCTAAGCAAAGTATTCGATTTCTTGTTGGTTCCACGTTAAATCTTATTTCATCTGAACTAAAAGTTGTCTTAGAACTACTGAATTTATTATGAATAAACACTATCAACTACGACAGTAAAAGGCAGCATAATATTAAAACTGCTTACTATCTTAAACCTTAACATTTTACAGCAGAACACCAGATTTAATCTATCAATATTATGCGGTTGTTAAAATGCAACAGCTTGCACAAAAAATGTATCGCTTGGACTGACAGTTTTCCACGATCCCCACTTCTCAACACGTGTTATAGAAATATACATATTTTTTAATTTATACATGACAAGAAATCTAATAATACGCAATTTGTGAAAAAAAACAGCAGGTAATTTAATTTGGACACCCAATTTTATTGGATCTGGGTTTGTTGCATTGCATTTGTCGTGTCCCCAAAAAAATAGGCTTTTGCCTGTATCTCAGTGAGGAAATAAATATTGACTATTTAAAATTTTATATATTACTTAATTTTACCAACAAAATGTTACCAACGCTCGGACATCCCTGTGATCGAGTAATAAGGTGTGATTCTGGTTAAAAGTTCATCTACAATGTTATTGTAACCTTTTGACGTGCAGTTGTATTAACAACACATACGACGAGAGATAACCTCTTTGTGTAACTGGAGACATCCGTGCAAAGTGGATAAAATAAAAAATAATTAAAAAAAAATGAGGTTCATGCCTATTCCAGTGATACTTAACGCGAAGGGGATTACCTACGATGTTGTTCGGCGGCTTCAATTCCGGACTGGTTTTATTCTTAGACCGTTTTATTCTTAAACCGTTTTACATCTAAATTTATCTAATCGCTTTTAAAAATAAAACACAAAGCGTTATATAAAACTCAGTCTAATAAAAGCTGCAGCAGATAAAAACTGCCGATCTTCTTGGACCATTGATCTTATTATTGGAGATTTGGGTTTTATATGTCAAAACTGTGCTTGCTGAAGTGCAACAGCTTGCACACTATAAACAAATACACGTTCTGGCATCAATCCACAAAATGGCTAACAATCACACATAATCACGAGGGATAGGCTATCGCATCTACTATGTACACATCTAATTTATAAAATAATGGTTTTATAATATTCTAAAATATCTTACAAGCTGAACGAATAGAAAATTAGAACTTAATCTATTTTTAGATTGGCCATCCTATCTTTATATATTTTTTACAGTCTACTATTCTGTGAAGGAACACCCATTAAGTTCAATTCGCTTAATATCTTTCTGCGTGTAGGGCTGCCATACGTTATGATAAATTTGGGTAGTTAAGACAAACGGAATTCTCACATTTATTTTTTTAGTGGAACTATCACACCTAGGATGATATTTTCAAATATGTTTACTTACGCAAATACTTAGTTATTATAAAAAATAAATATTCCTTATAAAATAATAATTTTTATATATTAGGTCCTTACATATGAAATTGGCGTTTTGTTTGGGAGGAACATAAAGTTGATTTTTTTTTAATATAATATATTTATTTAATCAAAGTATGTACCATTGCTATCTATGCACTTTTGCCATCTCATAGGTAGTTCATCGATCCCTTTACTAAAAAAACCATTCGGACGGGAATCAATAAAATCTTTGAAGTCGGTTTGGACTGCCCCATCGGAGTTGAATTTTTTCCCTTGCAAGAAGTTATCCAAATTTCGAAAAAAATAGTAATCTGTTGGGGCAAGGTCCGGAGAGTACGGTGGATGTCTTAGACATTCCAATTGAAGCTCTTCTAATTTGGTAGCCGTCTGTTGTGCAGTGTGTGGTCTAGCGTTATCATGAAGCAGCAGTGGCCTAGAGCGATTAACCAGCCTCGGTTGTTTAGCAGCTAGCTTTTCCATCATGGTTTGCAGTTGCTGACAATAGACATCTGCCGTAATCGTCTGGCCAGATTTAAGAAAGCTGTAGTGAACGACACCAGCACTAGTCCACCAAACGCTCACAAGTAACTTTTTTGGAGTCAATTTTCGCTTGGGGCATGGTTTGGCTGGTTCGGCAGGGTTCAGCCATTGCGATGAGCGCTTCCGATTATCATACAGGATCCACTTTTCATCACAGGTAATGATTCGATTCAAAATCCCTTCATTATTGTGCCGGTTGAGTAATGCAACGCAGCAGTCAACGCGCGTTTGTTGATTTGCTTCACTCAATTCGTGAGGTACCCACCTTTCAAGCTTTTTCACCTTCCCAATTTGCTTCAAGTGGATTAAAACAGTTTTATCACTAACACCGCAGCCTGCAGCTAACTCGGACGTGGTTTGCGATGGATCCGCTTCCAGAATAGCCTTCAATTCTTCATTATCAACTTTGGTCTCCGGCCGTCCACGGGGCTTATTCTGCAGGTCGAAATTTCCAGAACGAAAACGTTGGAACCAAAAACGCACTGTGTTTTCTTTTGCGGCACCGTCGCCATACACATCATTAATCCTTCGAGCCGTTTCTGCAGCACTGGTGCCACGGTGGAACTCGTACTCGTAAATAACGCGATATTTCAAGTTTTCCATTTTGTAAACTGAGTGACGCAAAGAAAAAAAACAATTGAGGAAAAAACAAATGAATTATAATTTTCGAAACACAAATACTTGAGTAAATAGCTGTATAAATTTTAATTTGGAATTCCTAACCAAAGAGAAGATATTTGAGATCAAAGTTGCCAGTACGGCAAAACGCCAATTTCATATGTAAGGACCTAATATTTCAAAAACATAATATTGTACAAGTGATATTTGCGCGTTCTTACTGTTCTAATTGAGATGTATTTTTTTTTTGTAAACTTCGTTTGAATTGTAAATATCTAGTTAATATAATGCCCTCAGTGAAATACAGGTAAAAGCCTAGTTTACTGGGGACATGACAAATGAAAGGCAACAAACCCAGATCCATTAAAATTGTGTATCCAAATTAAATTATTTATTTATTTATTTTATTTACACAACACATAAATAAACACAATCTCTTTTTTTCGCAAATTGTGTATATTTATGTCTTGTGTAAATAAAATAAATAAATAAATAATTAATAAAATAGAGTTGGATTCATTGACCAAGTCATATTTTTTGAAAAGTAATCGACGATTAATAAATAAATAAATTTTATTAAAGCTACCAAAAAACTGGTGTTACATTTTCGTTATATACAGTATAATCTTGTGAACTTATTGCCATGTAGCAATCTCTGCCAACTAACAAGACAGATTCTAAAGAGACGTTCAGTGAAAACTAGATCAGAATCCTTTGAAACCAAAAATCTTGGGTTGAATGGGAACCAAACCCGCAACTCCTAGGCTGGAAAACATGCCGACTACAGAGGTCGTAAATGTCGCCTTTATCAAAATATAATAATACCGTGGGGTTTTAAATTTAGATGTACCTAGATGGGGGATTTTAAAAATTAACAGATATGCCACCTCATTTTAAAATTCGTTAACAGAACAGTACTGAGTTTCAAAAACTGCTCTGTGAAGGATTTCAAATAGTATTGTATTGTATGACATTTTCGTTGTATACAGTACAATCTAGTGGGTTTATTGCTTTGTGGTAATATCTTCCAACCAATCAAAAATACATTAATGAGACCTTAAGTGAAAACCAAACTGGAATCCTCTTTCAAAAAAATCAAGGGCTCTAACGGAAATCGAACCCGCAAATTCCGTTTTGGGAGACAAGCGTCTTACCAACTAGGCCACGGAGGTCGTCTCACCACTAGGTCATGGAGAAGACAAGCGTCTTACCAACTAGGCCAAGGAGATTTGATAAAATAAACATATAATGACTATCAAATCTACAGAGTTGACTTGATAGTCATTTTATGTCTTTATACAATATTAAATCTTCAATTATGTCTGATTATACAATACTATATGTCCCGTCAATTATATTTTAATTACAATATGTGATATCAGAAATGTCATTAAACGTGTTATAAAATATGTTTTTATATAAACGAAAAACTATTAATTAAGAAAAATACTAAATCAAAGCATTTGAAGTGTCACCTATTGTACCAGACAGGTACAAAGACTGTAGATAGGTTGGATGGTTGCTGCAGTGCTCGAAGAATCCAGTTCGCGGAGTCAATCGTAAATCACCAAAAAATTAATTAGATTAATTTCCGGTGAAATGTTCTTGAGTCGATGCGCCTCTGAACTTGTGGGCGGAGCTTGTTCCGGCGTATTCAGAGAGCTGTCCAGACGGTGCCAGGGGCGGACTCGGTACGATGATTCCGGCGAAAGACGAAGAGACGAAGTGAAGTCAGAAGAGTAGAGATTCCTCTGTAGAACTTGGAGAAGGTTGAGAAATGAAACGTAGTCAGTAGAGTGAAGAGAAGTAGTATATTTTGGTAAAATTTAGTGGTCTATATTAGCGGAAAGCTGGTCAGAGTAAGCGTCCGTTGCCCGTTAGGTAAAGCCA
Organism: Odontocerum albicorne; assembly: GCA_949825065.1. Taxonomy (NCBI): domain Eukaryota; kingdom Metazoa; phylum Arthropoda; class Insecta; order Trichoptera; family Odontoceridae; genus Odontocerum; species Odontocerum albicorne. Next base: position 13,522,462 of record OX463848.1, read on the forward strand.
CGTTCGGGGCTCGGGGAGCCGCTTAAACTGACCGCTTTCCGCCTTGGTCACGATGGCTCGGCCACGGCACAATTTCCGCCGCGGTCGCGAGCTCATTCGGATTCAAACTGACTGATATTTATGAAACATTTTACATTACATAGACATTTTACATAGACATTTTACATTGACATAAATTATAAAACATTTTACATCGACAAATATGAGGGCAAATTTCCCTCCAGATCTACACACAACCTTGTCTGTCTCATCATACCACATACACACACAAGGGTGACGGCATACGTCCGATACACTCCCCTCGATGTTGCCTCCGTATAGTCATCTTCGGAGCAACATCTAAATGGGCAAGGACGTGTGCGTTGTCACCTCGCAGAGGTTAATATCCTCCCGGCGTGGTCTCCCTGTCTCGTGGTAGAGAGCCAGCCGTGATCATCGCCTTGTTTATCCGTGTATGTGGTACGCCGAGTTCTTGGCAGGTGTGCAGATCTGTCTGCTTGTGCGCAAGTCAATCATTGACTTGCGCGATGTCCTGTGCTGGGGGAAGGTGAGGCGTGCATCCTCTGGATGCGATGCGCCCGGCCTCCGCGTGTCCCTGGTCTAGTGGTGAGTCGTCTTGTCTTCCTGGATGCGTCGCTTCTGACCGCTCGACATCCACCGGTTGGCGATCTGCATGATGGTCCATGCCAGCCCCACACATTCTTGGCGTTGCGACGACGTCATCCCTTTTGGTGCGATGGATCGACGCAGGTCGCGCATTGTCGTCGCGCCTCGCCGTATCCTGGCACTTTGGCCTGTCTTCGGCGCGCTGCTCGTCCTGTGGCGACGCGTTCCCCTCTGTCGGTTTTGCGTGAGCCAACTTACGCAATGTCGGTTCACGCCAGTGGCATGTGTCGCTTTCGCCTCTAATGGGCCGCTGTCCGGCGTAGGCCGCAACTTTTCGGCCCGCAACTTTTCAGGCTCGTGCGGTGTATCCGCCACCGAGCCCGGCGAGCAGTGTCGCGCCGCCTCTCCGTTTGCGGACGTCTCGCACTTTCTTGGCGTGGCGACGACGTTATCTTTCTCAGCGTGATGTGTCGATGAGGGCTGCGCGCTTTCTCCGCGCCTCTCTGCATCCGGGCTCATCCGCTGATTCTCGACGCGTCGCTCTTCTTGCGGTAACGCGTTGTCGCCCTTTCCTCGTTTTGGGTGACGTCTTTCGGACATTTGGGCTTTCTTTGCCCGGCATCCCGCGTCCATTCTCAGTGTCGCGAACTTTAGTGCCCCGACAGTGCCCTCCTTCATGGTTGTCCGTCTTTCCATGGGTGAGTGCCTCCCCCCGTGGGTAACCCACCCCAGTGCGGTGCGGGAGGTAACGCACCCATCCGTATGCCCTCGTACCTCTTGCGATACGATCAGGTCCACGTTGTCTTGGCCGATGATCATTTCGGGCCTGATCTCTCGCACCGGCTCTGGGCTGGCGTATGGGGCATGAACGAGCTGCCTAGGGGGGTCCAATCTCGACATCGTATACCCCGATACGCTGTGTGTTACCCCGGTCCATCGTCCCCTTATCTGGACCGTGATCCGTCGCGACGCCTTGTCTGTGGCGCCCATCCGTCTTGGGCCGTCTATCCGAAGGCCACAAACGGGGCCTTCAGCGCCAATCCTGGCTGCCACGGCTGCGTCGATCAGGGTCACTGCTGACCCTTCGTCCAGGAGAGCGTGCACCTCCAGTTGCCCTCGCGGTCCTGACACCGTCACGGGTACGATTTTCAAGAGTACCGGTGACGGGTCCGATGTGCGAATGGTGGCGACTGTGTGTGCTGTTGCTGGGCCGGCTCCGGTCCTTTCCTGATGCAGCGTACGGTGGTGCGGTCGTCGGCAGCTACCCACGCCGCATCGCTGCTTCCTGCAGTCAACAGCCAGGTGCTTGGATTCTAGGCAGTTGGGGCAGACGCCCAACGCCTTTCTGCATTCCCAGCGCTCGTCCACGCTCTTTTCTCGCCACGTTGGACACGTCGACAGCTTGTGCTCGTCGTGGCATAGCGCACATCTTGCGCCATTGCGACCGAGCTTCTCTGTCGACTGGGCCAGCGCGTTGCCTTCCCGTCGGGGTTTCTGCGCTCTCAAGGACGCCTGCGTGTCTATTGTTCCGGCATGGGTGGCCGCGTTGCCTATTTCCATCAGCCAGGTGGCCAGGTCGTCCACGGTGGCTTTCGGCTGTCTGATCCGTGACTGGACCCACATGACCTGGATGGTCAAGGGCAACTTGGTCGCCATCTCTGTCAGGAGTTGCGGTGACGTGAGGTACTCCCCTGCCACGCCTCTGATCGTAGCGACGACGTTGCGTATGGCGATCGCGAACTCCACGAGGGCTTCCATGGAGTTGCTATCGGTCAGGCGTGGCAGTCGCCGCACTCTGTCCAGCATCGTGGCTACGATCACCTCCGGGTGGCCAAAGCGCATCTCCAGTGTGCGGATGATTTCCCCGACGCTCCTTGGATCCACCAACAGAGCGGATACTACCTCTCGTGCGCGCCCCTTCAGGGCACGCTGCAGCCGGAGAAGGTTCTCAGCTTCGGCTAGTCCACACAATTCTGTGGACTGGTCGTACTGTGCCTTGAAGGCAGGCCACTCGAGAGGTTCCCCAGAGAAACCAGGCAGGTCCTTGGCTCCAGTCTGGCGTGCGATGAGAGCGGTCATCCTCGCACTGTCTTCACTGGTTGGCGCCTTCGGGCTCCCAACCTCCTGTGCGCATCGGATGAACTCTCTCATCATTGCTGTCATCTGTGCCATGGAGTCCTGCTGTCTGCCTACCCACTCCTCGGTGAGTCGCCTGGGGTCGGCCACCGGAACGTCATCGGGGATGTGTTCCGCCGATGGTCCCGGAACGGCTTCAGCCGTTGCCGTCGCTCGTAGCAGCTTTCTCGTCAAGGATGCCGATTTCCGCTTTTCAGTGCGGACCTCCTCCTGTAGCCTCCGGATCGTGTCCTCTGTGTCAGCGCCCGAAGACGCCACTGAGTCGGCGACTGAGGTACGGTCGCTCTCAGCTCTCGCTTCCTTAGCGGGAGCCTTTCCGGAACGCAGAGAAGGCATGATTGCGTCAGTGGCTGAAGATGACGATGCTGGTCGCTTCTCACGATGATGATTCTCGAGGATGCAGCAGATCCGGCTCCGAAGGACCACTTTGTACCGGACAGGTACAAAGACTGTAGATAGGGCGTTGGTCGCCGCACAATCTCGAAGAATTCAGCGTCGCGGTCAAAATCGTCAATCACCAAAATATTAATTGGTGGCGATTTATTCCGTTCGTCAATCCGCCTCTGGCTAGGGGCGGGGCTTGGTCACTGCTCCGGGCGGAGCCTATACGTGATATCCAAGATGGCCGCTCGACCTAGCTCCAGGGACGGACTCGGTGACGATGGTTCCGGAGAAGTGAAGATGATCGAGAGAGATTCCTCTCTGGTGGATCGGAGAAGGTCAGACAAAGTGAAACACAGTTGTAGAGAAGAGTAGCGATGTTTGGAAGTATATATTTTGCTTTCATTTGAGGCTCTATATTAGCGGAAAGTCAGTCAGAGTAAGCGCCCGTTGCCCGATAGGTTAACCCATGTTCGGGGCTAGCGGGGCCGCTTAGACTGACCGCTTTCTGCCTTGGTCACGATGGCTCGGCCACGGCACAATTTCCGCCGCGGTCGCGAGCTCATTCGGATTCAAACTGACTGATATTTATGAAACATTTTACATTACATAGACATTTTACATAGACATTTTACATTGACATAAATTATAAAACATTTTACATCGACAAATATGAGGGCAAATTTCCCTCCAGATCTACACACAACCTTGTCTGTCTCATCATACCACATACACACACAAGGGTGACGGCATACGTCCGATACACCTATTGTTTACAAGGACTGTTTTTCTTTTTATTTATTTAAACACATCATTGTGAAATCTTCATTTCAGTATTGTTATTACTGTTTACCTAAGAACTCTTCCAGCCAAAAAGATAATTGTTTAACAATTTTTTTAATAGTGTCGGATAAAGGATTCTTTTTGAGTTTTATACAAAGACTTCGTCTTATCTTTGTCGCCCCATTAATTGTTAAAAGGAACAATTATATGATAAAAAATACAGGATCATTTGACGATTTAAATACTATAATTTTATGTGCTACCAAGATACGCGGGAGGATATTGGGATGAATGATAAGGATGAAACCAGGAAACGCGCTGAACGTCACTGAAGAGAAATATAATGCTTCTTGATTTATTGTTTCTATTTAAAATCAAAGTTAGTTTTTGAAAAATTTGTTAACTTACGTTTCTTTGGTTTTTATGAGGTTTTATAATAAAACAATGTTCGCTCTAGTTACTATACTCAGCTGTTGAATAGACAAATTTGTAAAATATTATTTTCTATAATTTACTACAGCTGGCATCATCTACACATGCACCAGACAGCAGACAATTTGTATGCAGCCGGCGCGCCGTTACAAGTCGTCCGAAGAAAAAACAATATTAGTATGATAATCCGTTCTTTGAAACTACTAATATAAAAACTGAATCAGAAAATTTACTTCATAACTTTACTTATTTAAGTAACGCATATACATATACTATTTAAGTAACGCATATTAATGACAAAGTATCACTTAGATTTAAAAAATAAATTAATATGTTTCCCGGTAAAATATACGGAAACGCTTTTTACTGAAACAAAACCACGATCAAAAGACAACTTCAAGCTAATATATCGTTACAAAATTATTTATTCTGAATAACTGTTTGTGGGAAGTTGTCTAGTTGCGTATCTCACTTGGTTAGACCAACACTAGAATTCTTCCTCTTGTGCGTCGTCTTTCCACGCATCCAGTAACCACAAACCTCTCCAAACTGTCTCCTTGTTTACGAGCAATGTGCCCAAAATCGGAGATAGTTCGCCTAACTGTCCATGAAATTCGTAGCATCCTTTTTCAGCACCACCAGAAAATCAAATAAACAACCGCATTAAATAATTGTGTATATTGTATTTATTTTACAATTTGTTTCAAAAAAATGTCAAAGACGTAATTAAGACTTAGGCAAGACATATACCCAGTACAACACACTATCATTGGATTTTTACTTATGCATTGACACCCCAAAGGAACAAAAAGACTTATAGACACGCTTGGTGGATTATTTACATAAAATGGAAAGCAGAATACGAGAGGTTATATTTATGGACAGATGATTTTGAAGATACTTTTTTCAACATTTAACTAATAACAACTTACAACAGTGTCAGACAGAAGAAAAATTATTTACTCTACAACATTATATCAGATTGTCTGCTTGTGTTTAAAAATATCAGGCTACCTTTCCTTGTAAGAAAAATATTTTATTCCACATAGATAAAACTAATTATTTGTATATTTGTATAACAAGAATACACGTATAGGGCAATCAGTATTCGCACTGTGCGGGCTTCCTTAATTCTTACAAGTGTGAAGATGTTGTTCTTTCCGGGATACACACTTATGTTATATGCATGCCATTACGTCATTTCCCTGCGGTAGTAGGTTAAGAAAACCAACCACTAATCTTTGCTATCACAACATACTTTCACCTTCTCCACATCCATATATCTTCTCTAGTAGCTCCTTTTGTTTCTCTTACTTACTATCTTTCAAAATTTCCTTCACTTGGACCAATCATACATAAAACGGTTGTGTTCTTGTCGAGATGAATTTAATAATTTATTTGAGTTGACTTATTGTGTTAGGTAACCTTTTTTCTATTATGCTTAACGATTAATCCGTGCTAATAACGGCTTAATAGTATTTTTATAAAATTCTTGACCTGTTATAAAACAGTGTTTGAGGGCAAACAAACGATAACTGTATGTATGTTATCTCAAAAACGAAATACCAATATATCATTTATGTACACAAACTCTGCTACATACGCTCTTTACTGCAATACATAACACAATATTACAACAAATGTTGATGGGGCTAACTGTTTACTACTCCTAAAAACACACTTAATGTCATTTTCCAAATAAAAGACCGCATTAAAGACAACAATATCGCCCCGACATATCAACTGACTCAAAACTATAAATTATTCAATCAAGCTGAATGTCAAACCTTTAAAATCTTCACTCGCGACTAGTATTTATTTAACACTTCATCAATAAAAAAATTTAAAAACAGAATTATTAAATATTAGGTGTTAACATAAGTTGTGTCCGTTTTTTTTTCAAATTTAAAAATGAGCACCAAAAGTAAAACAAAATGGTAAAGGTTATACGTCATTCGAAAGAAAATTTTCTGCTCTACAAGATATTGTATTTGCTTTTACGTTACATATATATTTTTTTATTACAAGCATTCTAAATGGAATTTCAAGTAGACGAAAGTGAGCATTTTCGACACATCCTTCCGTTCATGTTCAATCGAAGTTCAATCAACGTTCGACAATTGATTTTTGTTGTTTTCACTCAAAATATGTGGAACCCAAGCGCTGAACTTCTGGACTTTTCTCATTGATTTAAGATAGCGGTATACAGTCATGTGATTTCAATTCATCTGCTCAGCCAATTCTACGGTGGTTTGAAGGGGATCTTCATGAATAATATGGTTTAAGCGGTCCTCATCGAAGTCTACTGGTCGTCCGGAACGCTCCATGTCTTTCAGGTCGAAATTACCGTTTTTGAAACGCAAAAACCATCGACGAGCTGTCCTTTTATTCATAACATCTCCACCGTATACTTCGCAAATATCGCGAGCAGCTTTATTCCCTCGATTGAACACGAACAGATGGAGGTGTCGAAAATTCTCACATTCATCTACTTGACATTCCATTTTGAAGGCTTGTAATCAAATAAAATAATATATGTAACGTAAAAGCAAACACAATATCTTGTAGAGCAGAAAATTTTCTTTCGAATGACGTATAACCTTTACCATTTTGTTTTACTTTTGGTGTTCATTTTTAAATTTGAAAAGAACAGACACAACTTATGTTAACACCCAATACTTAAATATGAAATACCATAATTATACACAATAAAATTAAAGTGACATGCATGTGCCGCTTTACAAAAGCATTGTTAAACTGTACTCCATATGTTGCTTACCAAGCATATACGAGTATGTTACAGCAAAATATTTTACAATACATGGATTAAATATATGAACTAAAATAAAAACTAAACACGATCCGGCCATTCTGACATGTTGGGAGCCACCAACTTTCATAAAACTTTAATACTTAAATACTATATTTACCCTACTTGAATGTAAAACAATAAAAAGAGATAAATTTAGTTAAACGGGTTTTCAAAACAAACCCTTGGGATTTTTTTCATTTTTTTAGCCAAAAGGGGTTTTTAGTAATATTTGTGTCAGCCAAAAAGGTTTTATTAGGTTCAAAAGTTCCAGTTCATCAAAAATAAATAATAAAAGTTTTATAGTTGTATTATTATAGCGTGTGTATCAGTTTATTTATTTACATAAGTGTAAATAGTGCGGCATCTCGTATTACAAAACAGAACTATCTAAATTTATTTCGAAAATATTATTATAATATTACTACTTGCATATTAATGTTGATTTTTAATTGTTATTTTTTTTATAACATAATGACGACCTCCGTGGCCTGGTGGTAAGACGTTTGTCTGCCAATCCGGAGGTGGCGGGTTCGAACCCGCTGGAACCCATTTCTTTTAAATGGGATTCCAGTCTGGTTTTCACTTAGGCCCCATTAAAAAAGTAAATCATCTTTCTGGTTGGTTGGAAGAGATTGCCACATGGCAATAAACTCAAAAGGTTAAATAAATAAAATAAAAATTAAAAAATGTCATTTGACCGTTTCAATAATAAAGTAATTAAAAATGCTGTTGATGCTAATATAATTCGGGCCAGATACTTAGTCTTCGAGTGTATTTACCGTTCTGCGTGTTACTGTTGTGTGTGTTGAGGCGGCCACGGACTGAAGACCGTGTGAGTCAACACCTGACTCAGCCGAGGAATGCCCGACCGACCGAGGAGCGGAAATGCCTTCAGTCTGGTGCTGTTGGAAGGAGGGCGGAGGGAGCTGGTATCAGGCCACTGGACTGGACTGGATGCGGTTCCCCTCTAACTTACTCTCTCTGTCTCTATCTCACAATCGCACGCCACCAGCTAAACTTTGTAGGGAAAATGGTCATGAATAATTTGAGCAGGCATGGTTATGTAATTATAATAATAATAACCCAAATATATTCGGAACACTACCAATAAAATTTAACCGAAGTAAAAATATATAAAATCTAAAAACAGGTGTCGCCTTAATAGTACATTGTTGCAAATAATAATTAACGTGGTTCAGATTTTTAATAACAGATGTCGCACTATTTATTTCACCTTTGACCTAGTTTGTACGACGCCTGTCTTCCGACACAGAGGTAGACGATTAGACCCAGAGGTAGACGGAACTCCAATTTAAAAAAATGTTTTCTGTCAGGTTTCTGTCAGGTTCTTTAGGCCTGATAAACATGTTTCTGGTTGATTGGTGGAGATTACCACATGGTAATACTACCACAATGTTGTACTGTATACAAATAATGTTTTATTCATGATTAGCTTGAGCGCTGCTTTAACTGCAGACGTAATTTGTTTACTAATAGTGGGTTGGAGTCCCGAGCTAGAGCGCTCTTGAGGGGAGTTTGCTCTCTGTATAAAATTATTTGTTGAATTGATAAATTGTATAGTAAATAAAATGATTCTCGCGCTGTAATAATTCAATTAGAAAATTTTAATAATTTATTTTTAGCCCCGTTCTGAATTGCGAGTAAAGAATTTATAGCTTTCACATTCAGCTGTCAGTTGATGTGTCGGGACGTCATTGTGGAAAATATATTTTTTAAATTCGGGAATTGGTGTAAAATATGTTAATAGGAGTTGTGAGTAGTGAACCCCTTGAATATTTTATATGTATGCACCGTTTTATAATATAACAGTTTTAATACAGTTCAGATATGTTTAGATCAAGTGTATAATGATATTTTGAAAGCGAAAAGCGTAAAAAGTCAGATAAATCATAGGAACTGTATGAGAAGGTGCATGGATGTAGAAAAGGCGAAAGTTGTGGGGGCGCGATAGGAAAGTCTGGTGCTCTCTGCTATCTGCCTACCCCGATAGGGAGACGGCGTGATGGTATGTTTGCATGTAGAAATGTTTAAAAAAAACTCTAAAACAGTACCTAGCACGGGTTATTCGTCTAGTCAGTGTTATACAAACAATAATAACAGTTAAAAATAATTTTCTGTTTTCTAACTCATCTCATATTATTTCTGTATTCTAGCTCGGCTCATATTTCTATATTTTAACTTGGCTCATATTATTTCTGTATTCTAGCTCGGCTCATATTTCTCTATTCTAACTCGGCTCATATTATTGGGTGTTAACATAAGTTGTGTCCGTTTTTTTCCAAATGAAGAGAACAAGAGGACATAACAAAAAAAATACAAAATTTAGTCAATAATGTATTCTCCTTCATTATTTTACAACAAATTAGTCAATAATGTATTCTCCTTCATTATTTACAACGTTCTACAAGTTTTTCAATGCCTGTCCGATAAAAACCAACCGGTCTTGACTCGAGGAATTGTCCAACCATGTCCGCAATTCGACGTCATTATTGAAGGAAACGCCGCGCAAATTGTTCGAAAGCGACCGGAAAAGGTGGACCCCGACGGCGCGAGGTCTGGAGAATATGGAGGGTGCGGCAGGACTTCCCAACCGAGCGTTTGAATTGCATTTTTCGTAATGTTGGCGATATGAGGGCGGGCGTTATCGTGTTGCAGAATAACGCCATATTGGCGATCCGGCCTTTTTTGTTGAATTGCAGTGTTGAGCCGCTGCATTTGCAGAATGTATAGCTCCGCGTTGACATTCTGATTGCGTTCATGTATCTCGTAGTGGATGACGCCTTGCCAATCCCGCCAGATGCAAATCATCGTCTTGCGCGGATGCAAACCTTGTTTCGCTCTGGGCGTTGCTTGTTGACCATAACTCACCCATTCTTTCCGTTTCTTCATATTCACATAAAGGCACCATTTTTAATCACCAGTAATGATGTGGTAAATGAACCTTTGCTTGTGGTCATGCATAGCGCGATGACGCGCGAGCAAACCAGCAGAAATTGTCGAACGTTGATTTTTGTGGTGTTCACTCAAAACATGTGGAACCCAAGCGCCGAACTTCTGGACTTTTCTCATTGATTTAAGATGGCGGTTTACAGTCATGTGACTACAATTCATCTGCTCAGCCAATTCTACGGTGGTTTGAAGGGGATCTTCATGAATAATATGGTTTAAGCGGTCCTCATCGAAGTCCACTGGTCTAACCTAACCTTTACCATTTTGTTTTACTTTTGGTGCTCATTTTTAAATTTGGAAATAAACGGACACAACTTATGTTAACACCTATTATTTATGTATTCTAACTAAAAATAATTTTCTGTATTCTAGCTCGGCTGGATTTGGAAAGAATCTTCATGGCTCAATAATACATGATTCATCCTTATCGATATTTAAGAAAGAAGAATTATGTTTGTATATAAAAATATTCTGCATCCTTAACTTCCATTACATTCCCATCCTAAATCCTTCTTATTTTGATATCAATTTATTATGCTATTTTTGTTACATTTTCCCAAATATTGTTTGCTTATATTATACTGCATTTAAATCACGGTCCTAAAATATGAATAATAACTATGAAACATAAGCTGATTTATTGGAATCAAGTGCTTTAAAGCAATGAATCCGCCAGACGTATTAACATTCACGTGTTAAATAAATTAGTTTATCGTTGTTGGTTGACTTATTTGGTTAGTTAACGTTTCGATGACCTTCGTTGTCTAATTGGTAAAATACTTGTCTTATAGCCTGAGGGTTGCGAATTCGATTCTAGTTAAACCAATTTTTTTATTAAAAGCGATAATACATCACCAAATTGGGAAAGTGGAACGAATTTATGTTACAACCTGATAAATTAAAGCATTCTAGTCTGGTTTTCACTTAAAGCCTGTTTAACATATTTCTGGTTCGTTGGAAGATATTGCCACATGACAATAACCCCACCAGGTTGTACTGTATACAACGAAAATATATACAACACAATATGATAGACATAATTTTCCACATGTTTATAGAAGGCATTTTGACATGTTTATTAAGAATTCTGTACAGCAAAAAAAATAGTAATGATTTAAATAATCAACTAACAATATATTATATTATAATCAAAATAGCTATAATAAAGTGTAATAATTAATAAAATTGTATTTATATGTGAAACTTGTCATAATTACTTTACCAAAAATTGAATCATACGGAGGAGGTGAGGTGTGGTACTCAAAATACTGGTTGACATAATATAGCACATATTGATGATATCACTGAAATTGAGTGGTTCAACGTGTGAGGTAAAAATGCTGCTAAAAAGCACGCCAATAGATTGGCCATGGTAAACAAGAATACCATTAAATACTAGGAAAACCCCCATTGATGATAGCGCATATACTTCATTAGACCATTTCTGGTTGGTTGTAAGACATTACCATATGACAATAAACCCACCAAGGTGTACTGTATATAGCGAAAGTGTAATACAATACAATACTAGACATGTTAATTTCCTTTCAACTTCTTCACTTGGCGGCTCCTGAATCCATTAGTGTTCCGTTAATTAATTTTAAAGTATGGTGGCATATCTGTTACTCTGTGTTTAAGAACCATTTCAGTCTTTATTCTGAAAGCAATGTCATGAAAATATAATTAATCATATATTATTTGGTAATGTTTTTTAACATCGCCTTGAAGATAAAGACTACAACACCTTCGAAACGTCGACCATCTACTAAGACAACTAAACATGTCAAATATCTGAAATAAATTGAATTGATTACAGGTATCGTGTAAGAAAACCCTTATTTTTTTCCTTGTTGGTAAGACAACTGTCTTCCAACCCTTGAGGATATTGTTTCGATTCCTATTGATACCTGGTTTTGACTGAGGGCCTCTTAAACATATTTCTAGTTGGTTAAAAGATATTTTCATATAGCAATAAACCTGCCAGGCTGGATTTTACACGACGAAAGTGTGAAACATTAAAGTATTTGTTTAGGTGGATTAAAAGATATCAATTTAAATTTTAAGACCCCAATGGAATGCATTGCCATTTGAACCAGAGCTTCATTTTGTGAAGTTCGTGTGCTTGCTAACATCATTCTTAAAATCATATTTGCGGTTCACTTGGCTCGATTTTGGAATAAAATGGTTCAATACTTACGTATCTGCATTTACGATTTTTTTTAAAAAGTATTGACTTCTTAAATATTCCTCTTCTCTGTCTAAAATTTTTCATTCTTATCCTAATTTTATTTAAGATGTGTCTTTTTATTTTATATTTCTTATTTATTTACCTATTTATTTATTTAATTTACGGCACAAGTGTCTTTTACAAACAAATGCACATATGAAAAGTTAATACTTAAAATTATTGACAAAAATACAAAACATTATCTTAAACTAACATATAGAAACAAAAAAAACAGTAGTACTAATAAAAAAAATATTACAAAGTCATTGTTTAATATAAATATGTATATTTAAATTAAAAATATGTATGTGTATTACAAATTATTATAGTTTTTTTGTTATATAAACTACCTATTAATTTTAGTTATAATATCAGGACATTTTAACTATCGCCGTTTGGAGAGCAGACTCTTTTATCAAATGGCGCTCTAGAAAGTTCGGATTAGTTGACAAATTCAATACGAATAAAAAATATATAAAATCGTATTGAGATAATCCGGAAAGGAAAATCTAATTTGGAGCCCATTGAGAGTTGAGCCTGGAATTTCTGGATGCAAAGGAAATATCTAACCACAATGTTACAGCGGCGACAAATAAAGAAAGGTCACGGATCCATTATATTATGAATCATTCCAGTAATCATAATAACGCAATGAACTTTACAATCAAATTGAATCACTAAGTATTTTATTATAATTATTATTATCAAGTCATATATAATTTTTTTAACTTTTATCAATTGATGTGTCCATGATTTTGAATGGAACGAAAATGATAATATTATTTTATTTATTTAAAAACTTACCAAGGAAAGTATGTTTGTATCAAAAAAGTGATAGTCTGAATGAAACGTAGAAAAGTCAGATAAATCGTAGAAGCTGTATAAGAGGGTGTAAGAGGCGAAGGATGTGTATCGAGATACCAAAGTCTGGCGCTCTGTGCTCTCTGCCTACCCCAACAGTGAGAGGCGTGATGGGTGCGTATGTTTTATATATAGGCAATCCACCCAAACTACGAGTAGGAGGATTTGTGCCACCAAATTAAAGACATTATGCAATTATATGAGTCAATAGAATAAAACCAATTTAAAAAAGACAATTCTACTATACATTAGATAATACAAAGTTTCAACTGATTAAGCTTCAAAAATTTAACAATCGATCTATAAATGGAAAAGTTCCTCGAAGAAAGAAGAAACGCAACATTCATTGGTCGCGGTAAGGATATGGCTTTTAGTAAATCAAATATGTCTCGCAAAGGACAACGGAAAAATACGTGGTCTATAGTTTCATAATCCAGACCACACTCGCAGTCGGGATTCCCCACAATACCCATTCTGTTATGGTGACTAGCCACCACGCTGTGGCCCGTCCGCTGGTATGTATGTACGAGTATGTTTAAAACTTTCACGTACTCGTAAATATATCTAGTGGAATCATTGCTATTATTTCATAATTATTATTGGTATCCATGCTTGTGTTTTAAATACAGTGCATAAAAACAATATTTGAGAAAAACTAGCAAAATTTTCTGGAAAAGATAAATCTCAAATAAAATAGGGATTAGGATGGGGGTTGTTTAGGAGTTCAAGAAAAGGAATATTTTGATATAATTAATGCTTCTTCAGTTTATTCTTAAATATCGATACATAAGACTGTAGTACATCTTCTTGAACCAGGATGATCATTCCAAAGTCGAGCCGAGTGAACCGTTAAAGATGATGTGTGATGCGTTGGTAAACAAAGAATTCTACTGTCATCAGACCGGGGGAATAGTTCGTACTCAGAAAATTATGAAATATCAGTACTTATGTTACGTAAATGTGTCAATTTCCATTAATCTGCAGATTCCCTACGAACTGCGAACATTACGGTTACCTTTTGACCGAAGTTTGAAAAAATGCGTCCTACACTTTGACGCAATAATTTGTAAAGTAATTAGTTAGTGTATACATAATCTAAACATTGTTAGATAAAGTTAAAATTTTATCTCCAGAACACAAAGATTACCTAATGAGTGCATGCCTTATTCACATGTAATGTATTTTACGTATGTAATTTAATGTCATGTAATGTATTCATATGTAATTTATTTTACGTGTGCAATTTGCTATCATGTAATGTATTTTACATAGGCAATTTCCTATCATGTTATATATTTTACGTATGCAATTTACTACCATGTAACGTATTTTACGTATACCATTTACTATTAAGTAATGTATTCACATGTAATGAATTTTTCGTATATAAGTTTCTATCATATATAACGTATCAATCAACAATTCCCGGGACTAGCCAACAGATGGCGCCTCTAATAACAAATCCATACCATAAAGTTGCGTGAGATAGCTGACATCTTGAAGATATCATTTGGTAGTGTTTACACTATTTTGCATGAATATGGTCATGAAAAAGCTTTTTTCGAAATGGGTGCCGCGTTTGCTCACAATGGAATAGAAACAACAACGCATCAATGATTCAGAGCGTTGTTTGGCACTGTTTACGCGAAATAAACAGGAGTTTTTGCATCCGTGTGTGACAATGGATGATTGGATCCACCGCTATACTCTGGAATCAAATCGGTAGTCAGCTGAGTAGAGAGCAGCCGATGAAAGTCGTCCGAAGCGGGCCGGCCGGGAAGGTTACGGCCTCCGTATTTTGGGATGCGCATGGTACAATATAATATTCATCGATCACCTTGAAAAGGGAAAAACTATCAATAGCGAATATTACATAGCGTTATTGGAGCGTTTGAAGGCAGAAATTGCAAAAAAAACGGCCACATATGAAGAAGAAAAAAGTTCTCTTTCATCAGGACAATGCGCCGTGTCACAAGTCGATGGTAACGATGGCCAAATTGCATGAGTTGAACTTCGAATTGCTTCCGCACCCACCGTATTCTCCAGATTTGGCCCCCAGCGACTATTGGCTGTTCGCTGAGCTCAAAAAGATGCTCCAGGGAAAGAGATTTGGCTCCAATGAAGAAGTGATTGCCGAAACTAACGCCTATTTTGAAACCAAAGATAAATCGTTCTACACGGCTGGCATAGAAAAGCTGGGAAAGCGTTGGGATGAATGTATCGCTCTTGAAGGAGACTATGTTGATGAATATAGAAGAATTTTGGCCAACAAATGTTGTTTTAGTAGTTAGTCCAGGGAATTATTGATCGATGTGTTAATATAGTATTACTCTACTATATATTTTACATATGCAATTCACTATCATCTAATGTAATTTATCATCACTTAAGGTATTTTACGTATGAAATTTACTAATCAGTAATATATCCACATGTTATGTATTTTATATATCCAAGTTACTATCATGTAATGTATTTTACGTATCCAATTTACTATCATGTTTTGTATTTTACGAGTTTATAGGTAATTTACTATCATGTTATGCGTTTTAGGTAGGCAATTTACAATAACTTGTAATGTACGTATTTCTATGTATTTTTAATGTATTTTACATATCTTTATGTATGAACACTTAATGTATTTTATGCAATGTTCTGTCATGTAATGTATTCAGATGGAATTTATTTTACATAGGCAATTTACTATCACTATTAATGTACGACGATTGATAAAAAAGTTACGGGATTTTTATTTCGCGAGCTGTTTGTTTTTTATTTAGTCCATCTTTTTTATTCACGTTGGCGACACTGTCTGTGATGTATGTTTAAATTGCCAGTCGAAGGGCAGTTTATGTTTGACAAACAAGTTTTTACAACGCATTTTGGCACATTTGCGATTTTTCCAAATTAAATTTTTTTTTTAAGTTTTACATTTGCGTGAGGTAATCCGAAGAAAACGACCAGAATTGTAAGCAAACGACTCCTGAATTTTGCACCCAGATAATGCATCGGCTCACACTTCACTACTTCCGTGACATCTTCCGTGGCCTAGTGGATAAGATGCTTGTCTCCCAGCCCGGAGATTGCAGGTTCAAATCCCGCTGGAACCCTGATTTTTTTAAAAAAGGGTTCCTGTCTGGTTTTCACTTAAGGTTTCTTAAACATCTTTCTGGATGTTTGGAAGAAACTGCCACATGGCTATAAGCCCGCCAGATTGTATGGTATACAACGAAAAAGTAATACAAGATAATACGTATTCGTGATTTTTTGGCCAAAACCATCACTGTCGTGATGCCGCAGCCACCGTATTCACCAGATATGGCCCCTGCAACTTTTCCTGTTCCCAAAGATGAAGAGGACATTGAAACAACAGCGTTTTTGCGACCATAGACGAGATAATGGCAAAATTGCTGGGTGGACTATTCCAAAAAGTTGTTCCACTAATGTTTTGCGGATTGTAAAAAACGTTGGCAAAAGTGTATTTTATCTTATGTGGACTACTACTTTAAAGGAGGAAATATTAATATTAATGATTAAATAAATACTTCTTGATATATTTTTTTAATCGAACCTCGTATTTTACGTATGCGATTTACTATTTACAAGTACGATCTTCTTTGTGTAACATTTGGTTGAAATTAGTAAATTTAATATGTGGCTGTTACGGGATTTTAATAGTTTACTAAAATACCTATGATTTTCCGAAAAACAAGGTAAAAAATCCTTACAAGGTATTGTAAAAAAAGAACTTACAATGAAACAGATTTTTTAAATTTTAAAGCAAAAGAAAAATATTTCAAACGAATCAAATTGCGAAATGTACCATAACATATTAAATATCAACTCGATGAATAATCAAAGAAATGTACCATAACATATTAAATATCAACTCGATTAATAATCAAAGAGATGTCGATAAAACGAGCAGTATTACGTTACACAATAAGAATGTTCACTTTTTCCTGAATATGGTCACTTGAAGATTAAAATATAGTATGTGGTTATCAGGAAATTAGCTCGTGGCCAAGGAGACAGTTTGAACAGGTTTGTGGTTACTGGAGGCGTGGAAGTATGACGTACAAGAGGAAGAATCCCAATGCGATAGACAGACCAAGTGAGAGACGCAACTGGACTACCCTTAACAACTACCTTTTTGAGCTGCGGAGTGCAGGGATGGATGGATATGAGTCGTCGGTGGCTATCATGGAGTCACAATGCTGTCATAAGCTACACGACAGGGTGGACGGATAGTATGTGGTTAAAAAGCACTCCAACAAATATTTGGAGAATCGAACCAAAATGTATCGGAAATTGAACCTGAATCTCCAGGCTGGAAAAGAAGTGCTCTATCAACGATGCAGGTCATATTTTTATTAAACCATGTCGGATTCCTTGGAAGTTCAATGCACCGATTAGTTTGAGAATAAACTTTTCTGTGTTGAAAACCACCACCGCTCCCTTTCATAAGTAAACTTTTCTAAAACCTATCACCGTTTCTTACATTAGTAAACTTTTCTGTGTTGAAAGCCGTCAGCGTTTCTTTCATCAATAAACTTTTCTTTGTTAGATACCACCACCGTTTCTTACATAAATAAACTATTTTATGTTGAAAACCATCATCGTTTCTATGTTGAACCTCCACCAATTCAGATGTAAACTTTTCTATGTTGAAAACCACCACTGCTCCTGCGTAAACTTTTCTAAAACCCATCACAGTGTTTTACATTAGTAACCACCGTTTCTTACATAAATAAGATTTTATTTGTTGAAAACCACCACCGTTTCTTACATAAATAAAATTTTATTTGTTGAAAACCACCACCGTTTCTTACATAAATAAACATTTCTGTGTTGAACGCCATCACTGTTTCATACATAGGTCACTTTTCTATGTTGAAAACTGCCAGCGTGCCAACCATAAATAAACGTATCTTTAGAGTAAATCGTCACCGTTTCTATGTTGAAAATCGCTAACATTTCTTCACATAGAATAGAAGTAAACAAAATGCCAAGTTTTCTAAATTCTCATTATACCAGTGTTCGACGTGTCCAAGACATCGGACAATAAGGAGATACATAACATATACAAGAAAAAGGATCAAACCTAAATTAAGACTGAATGATTTCAAGAAATATTTTATTATTAATATTTTATTATTCATCCTCAAAGAAAACATTTTTAATAACTGAGTTAACTTGACGCCAAATTCGTCGCCTAGAAAAGACGGTAGAAATAAAAGAATATCCCAATAGATTTTTTCTTCTTCTTTTCGAGGCGAGACATTTGACGCAACGTTTTCTCGGTTATAGAAAATCAGGACTTATTTAAATTTCCTTTTTTTGTATGAATGGCACTAATTTTCTGTCAGGAAGACACCATAAAATAGGTATGATTGTGACATTTATTAATTAAATATTGCATATATATTCTTTAATAAAAGGTATAGTAATTTAAGCAAAATTTTCTCAGTTATTGTAATTCGTTTTTTTTTTAATTATCAAATCTGACGAACCTGCTCTGTGTGAATGACGCAAAAATATCGGGCAGGAAATTATGAAATGAATATCATAAAAATGGCGTGATACTGACCTTTATGTATTAAACATTTTTACGAAGTACGTATATATTGCGCATTTAAATGACTAAAGTGAAATTGATTTAAATAATATATTAATTAAATGATTCAACTGGCAAGTTATCGAGTTATATGTTTTTGACTGTACCAGACACGCATCGACGAGCTTCAAACAGTGACATTAAAAAAGACTGTTCACTTAATCACTTTTAACTCATTCGCAACATTTCAAGTATCTTATTCATGAGCTATAGTCGATTCCACAATACTTCCCTTACAACTATAAGTAAAAGCAATTACTATACGAAGAAATCAAAAGTTAAATTTGTATTTCTTTTTATTTATTTATCAACAAAATAAACGACACGTGCCATTTAAGCAAGACGGTATCAATAAAAAAAAATTACAATTTAGTTTCCATATATATGTATTTTTCAAAGTAGGATGCATAAACATACCAATATAAAACCCAACACGGAAATTAAAAAAATATGATTTAATTTAATTAACAATACAAGAATTTCAAAATATGACTTAAAAAACCTCTCTCAATGATATATTTTAAGAAAAATAAAAAAATACTTAAGTTAAAATTATTGGCCTATTTAGTAAGACTTCCACCAATTTGGGTACCATCGGGAATCGAATTCGAAACAAGTTTCGAATTCAATTCCCAATTGTACCACAAAACAAAAATTAAAAAAGGTTTCAGTCTGGTTTATGAGTTCGTCTTGTAACAATATTCGTTAGCACTAGACTGTGCGCGTATTGTTGCCTATCCGTTTGTGGTAATATTTCCGACTCGTTCGACAGTGGATCTTAACCCGAAGGCTCGATTATTGGGGTCGAATGCACTATTGTCTGCTGACCAAGCATTTCAACATGTCCACATGTGGATATCTGGAAGTGTTCTATATAAATAAATAATTATTATTTTTCAATATCTCTGTTAAATCCTTATCGTAATATATTTTTTTTTATTTCATTGCACTTATGCCCTACCTTTCATATATTCAAAAACAGTGTTTTATTATAAAACAGTGTTATATACGTCATTAATCATTATTTGTTATTTCTTCTGGTTTTTCAATTGATTCGACCAAGGACGAATAAAAATAATAATTTCCGTTCCTTTATTTTTCTATTTTAATTAAAACAGACAGTTATGGTATATTAGTCAATCCTGCAATTGTTCATACGGACATATGTTCAGAACCCAACAAAATAGGCAGTTGCTTGTGTCTTGTTAGACATCCTTTCATCAGTATGATTATTTCAGTTTATGGTTCCTATCCAGACTACAATAAAGTGTTCTTAAGGATACATTTAAAAAGTAGCACTGTTACAGCTACTTTTTTAATATTAAGTAGCATGCTACTCCAGCAGCTAAGTATCAATATCAAAAAGAGTTTTTGGAATCCAAATTTTGATAGCAGAGTTTTTTACTATCCACAGTACATAATTTAAAATTTACAACATTTCAATGGAAAGGAGAACCATAAATTTCAATTACGAGTAGATTACAATGTTAAACCACTATTTTATTGGTATAGAGAACCATATCACTAGGCAAGGCATGTTGCGATGTGGCTTTAATCCTTAATCACAAATTTCATATATTTGTTTAACATTCACATTTTACATTTACATCCTTACATTTACTTAAATTCAGGGTCTTTCCAAACAAATAGGCAAGTAAGGCAAAGCCTTAGGATAGCACTTTCAAGGGGTCACAAATTTAGGATAAAAGTAAACTATCATTAAAATCTAATATGCTTTTTTTAAATGTAAGATCAAATATTGGGAGTTCCTGACTCCTACAATTTCAAACGCAAGTTTATTATGAACAAGATACACCGTTTTGCCTGAAAATTTTAACTGAAAATGCAGCAATCAATTCACCAAAAAAATATGTAAATCATTATTTTATTATCATTATTAAAATAATAGATTACGTCGAACCCTTACTGGGGTATTAATTACAAAATATCGAGAACTACACTTTTATATTCTGTAATACGTAGATAGGGACACATGGTCTTCAGGTAGGTGCTATGTAGGTAGGTAATATTAGTTTTAGTGTTATTCGTGATCTTGCTTTTTGTCCAATATGAGTAGACGAGTAGGCATGCTAAGAATAGAATAATAAAATACCACTTCACCTAAAGTTTTAACCTGTAAGGTAGTGAGTGAGTTATATAGGAACAATATGTACCCAGGGAGTGAGTTTTTAAAAATTTTTTTGTGAAGTTGAAGAATCATGATACATACCTACTACTCGTATTTCGTTTTATAATTATAAATCGGTGAAAGCGAAAACTATTGCGAAATGGAATTTGTTATGACAAATTATCCATAGATATCAATACAATTAACTTTTTTGGTATAATCTATACTTTTCTTGGATGTTAATGTGAAACGCACCGGTGTGTTCGTACTAACTTGAGATAAGCTAGGTTCACACGCACCCGTGCGTTCATACTCGGTCACAGGTTAATAACAGTTTAGAAAACTTATATAATATGTAAATAATTGCGTTTAAGGAAATATAAGGGCGACATTTTCTAGCTCGCATAAGGGTGGCAAAATGTTTAGGGACGGTCCTGCTTAAATCCTATCTCTAAAATAATTCTAGCCTCATCATTATCTCAACAACCACATAAATAAAATATCCAAAAACTCATCCTTCGCAAAAAAGTGATGCGAATTATGAAATATGTACAAAAAGGGGAAAAACTAAACGACAATTCAGACATGAAGGATATAAAAAATGTTCAGGAAATGACTGATGAACATTGC
Source organism: Odontocerum albicorne (assembly GCA_949825065.1). Taxonomy (NCBI): domain Eukaryota; kingdom Metazoa; phylum Arthropoda; class Insecta; order Trichoptera; family Odontoceridae; genus Odontocerum; species Odontocerum albicorne. The sequence goes on from OX463848.1 coordinate 13,544,045, forward strand.
TAGAAATGTCTAAGTGTGGTTTAAAATATCCAACGTATTTTTCTGCCAAGTTTCCTACCAAGTGTCCTACATTTGTGTACAGAAAATTTGTATAATTCTGTTGACACTATTATTTATTTATCAACTATTTTTACATCACACGATATAAGTATAGTACATTAACGATAAAGGTCGGAAGTTTTTGGGGTCCGTATTTATCTTGCCTGATTTAAAGGGCAATGACATGTTATTTTCTCCACAATAAGGGATCCTAGAACTAGATAAAGATTTGTTGAATATATTTCTTGAATCTTAGAAAAGACATTTGGTTCACTTTTTTGGTGTCACGTTTATAAATGTTTCGCCAATTTCCAATATGTTGAGCTGTACTAAACGAAGAAATTAATGAATTTGTTGAATGCAATGCAATGAAAAAAATATAGGTAATATTCTGAGGTCGTATTATTGTATAACATTTTTGTTGAAAACAGTAAAACCAGACAGACTTTTTGCCATGTAGAAACCCCTTCTAACTAACCACAAAAGAGTTAAATTGTTAAATTGACCTTAAGTGAAAATAAAACTTAAATCGTTATTAAAAAGAATTTAGTTCCAACGAATACTGAACACGCCATCCCCGGGTTGGAAAACAAGTGCCTTACATCATATTATTTAGAAAATTGCATGTGTAAATTTATGTATTATTTGGAAAAAATATTCGATGTTTGTATCGTATCAAGCCATTACCCTTTTACAAAACTGGAGAATCTACCAAGAGTTATTTTTATACCCTTTCTTTAAAATTGTTTGAAAAGGAAAAACAACCTTTTGATGATGGAATAATTTTGCAGAGCAGCTGAAAAATGAGATTCAATTTATTTACTTCTGATATTCCTGATAACCATACAACTTCTCCAAAGCTTTATATATGTTGACTTATGACAAATCTGATTTTAAAGAACGTGAGTTCCGTCTATTCCGTTTCAATGCCTCATATTGAAAGTTTCCACTTTTCACTGCCTCATGTTGAAAGTTACCCCTTTCGAAACGTCTCTCTTAAGATTTCCAGAACACTGTCATGTTAGCTTCTCGATTGTTCATCCTGTACAGCACATTACAATTTAAAGGTATCATCGCGTAAAAAAAAATTCGGTGTAAATATGTAACTACAATGTTAATAAATCTTCTTCTTCTTGAAATGTACTTTTGGTCTGTTTGTCTGCATTATTGCGTACTACCAGCTTACCCTCCATCTCTTTGGGAATCTGCCTGATGGTAGAGATTCCTCTGAAGATTTTATGAGAGAGTATACAGATAATTAAGGTCTCATACTTTATATTATTTAAACGTATTCCCTGCTTTATTGTGTTTACGATGTCTTTAATTGTATTCGATATTCTTTTTTCCGTATCTCAGTAATTTATAAGTTATACTATACGTCGCAAGGTCTTTATTTCTGACGTTCAAAGGAATGCCTTCGTTCGTGTGGAATAAGCTCTGATTTCAATAGCAAATGTCATTACAGGTTTTATAGCAGATGTTTCATAGATACTCACTTTACTTTAAGTTGTCATGTACTTATCTTTCCATACACTATACATATATTGAATGCATCCATACATTACAGACCTTTGTTCAACTGTTCTGTAATTACATTATATAAGTCATTTTGGATATTAATATTCACTGCAAGGCATTTCAATGACATTTATAAATATGTACTGAAAAATATTACAGTACAGTACATACAATATTACATAGTTTAATTGTTTTATCTCTCCTTTTCTAACCGATAAACTTTCTTATTCTACGTAAACCCGCTTTACAAGCGAAAGTGATCAAAGTATTAATTCATAAATGCGTAAAATATTGAAATTCATTTATATTATTTCAATAAAAATTATCACATTCAGTTTTTCACGAGTTCTTAATCTTCTTTTATCAAGCTATATCTCCTTCGACAATTCTACACTTTCCTGATCCATCATAATGGTCCAATTTCGAAGGGCTTTATAATCCGTATTATTCATCATCAATTATTGTTGAATCTGTTGAGAAATTTACCTAGGTTCCCGTACTATCCCATATTGAACTGCAGAATATCAAGCGAGATACCACTGTACTCCGGGAATACATAATGCCTACAAAATTGTATCGTCTCAGCATATTACGACATGACTAATCTACCAGCTACTCACCTTGCCTCCAGAAAACTATCTGGGTTTGAGGAGCAAGAGCCTTGAAGAGAGATTAAAAGAACAATGGCAACTGGTTTAAGTAAAAAAAAAGTCGAGCGCACCTGAGGTAGCCTGCTAAGGGGCATTTGGATTGGCTTAATCCGAGTCCACACATGGCATAGTCGCTGTGCCCACTTGATGCACAAATGTAGTCAGATGCAGACCATGGAACATATAGTCGAAGACTGATCTATTCATGGGCTCACTTGAGGGATTCAGGATGTGCACAAGACGACACCGGAAGCGTTAGACTGGCTGAGTCATCAGAGTGTTCCGCTTTGAGTCTTGATACTGTACATCATCACACCATTTAAGATCATTTCCTAGGGGTTAGGTAATTGGAGATCTCTATTCATTAATATCTGAGACTATACTCTTGATTAATATGCGTGGTTGCTTGCTTTGCATTGAGGATAAATAAGGTGAAAAATAACCTAATTGAAATAGGTTATTTTTTATTACTTAACATTAAATGAGCTTTTCAATTTACGCAAACGAAATTCGTTTGACGTCATTGGCGCATGGAAAAATAAAGTATTGGACAGTGGCGTAGGAAAGGGACAGTTGTCCCCGGACGCAGGGCTAAAAGGGGCAAAAAGTAAGAAACCGTGTTTTTTTAAAAGGGTTTTCTTAATTTTGCAGTAAAAAATAATTAAGATTTAGTATTAAGGCCTATGAGTTCGGATTTAAGTCCAGGCTTAGCCATGCCTACATATTAAATATTTATTTGTTACCTTCAAATTCCGTGATTTGCATTCAAAGTGAGGAATATAATGAAATTACTTCCTTATTTAAGAAAGCTGCGACAAATGTGTGCGTATTTTTATTTAAAATACTTATTTCTTCGGTAAAAATATTGTAAAAAATTATATAATTATAAATACAAACTAAAAGACTTTTGCTACGCCACTGATGATGAATCGCTTGAAATGGATAATATTACTGTTTATTAGTTAAAGTAGATAGGAACCATCATATTAAAATACAAGACCCACGCTATTGAAGACAAAAATGTTGTCTCGTGCGTCAATCGCCAACGACCTTTGTAGTCTTTTTGTCCTCAAGGAGTCTTCAAGGTGCGATAAAGCTTTAACCACTCCTTTTTCAATGGTAGTTATTCAAGTTTGTTTTATAATCGATAGTTTAGTTCTTCTTTTAACTGAAAGAAAATTAACAGTAAGCAATGAAGTGAATGGTGGATTAAACAATATGTTTATCGACTGGAACATTGCAGGATAAGCAAAGCTGGCTATTCGTAATGGAATCTTGATATACAAAAAAAATATGAGGGTAAAACAAATACGGTATTAATAAGGACGTTACGTAAATTGTATAGAAACACTATGTATGATAGATAAATGAACGAGAACACGAGGAAATAATGTGAATTAAAAGAATATTCGGTGCTTAAGATGAAGAAACGATCACTGAGATGGATTCTCCATGTAGGAAAAATGAATGATGAAAGATTTACAAATGAATAGTGATGATATTCCTATAATTGACATTAATTATAACTATCTCGAAAAAACGTTGAATTTTTTACCAAAATAGGAGTGTTGAATGACTTTTATGAAAAAATAATTAATCTAGAAACTGAGAAAATAAGAAAGAGGTGGAGATAATCTAGAAGATTTTAGAGAAAAGTTAAAAACGTCCCTTTCACAAAGTTGTCAAAGCGCCCATGGGGTTGCTCACAGTCACTAAACGGAGGCAAAATAAATTATCCCCCATGATAGTATCGTATGTAAAAGGTTTTCAACTACTCCATTTTGCTTTATATATGTCGAAAAGCAATGCTAACGGATGTTATGTAGTATATTTCCAAACAATAAGTCATCAACATTATCATCCCCCCTGATAGATCGTCTGTAAAAGGTTTCCTACTACCCTTTTTTTCATTCTGTAGGTCGATGAGCAATGTCAACGGATGTTATGTAGTGTGTCTCCAAAGAATTACTCGTCAACATTATCATCACACATTATAGGATTGTCTGCAGAAGGTTTCCAAATACCCTTTTTTCGTTCTATGTGTCGAGATAAATGCTAACAGATGGTGTGTAATGTATTTCCAATGAATAAGTGACGGCATTATCATCACCCATGATAGTATCGTATGTACAAGGTTTCCAACTGCCCTATTTTGTGTTCTATAGGTCGACAAGCAATGTTAACGAATGTACGAGTATGTAGTGTGTTTCCAAAGAATAAGTTGTCAGCATTATCATCACCCATGATAGTATCGTCTGTAGAAGGTTTCCAACTACCCTATTTATCGTTCTATAGGTCGAAGAGAAATACCAACGGATGTTATGTAGTGTTTCTATAGAATAAGTTATCACTATTATCATCACCTCCTGTAAAAGGTTTCCAACTATCGTATTTATCGTTCTATAGGTCGAAGAGAAATGCTAACGGATGTTATGCAGTGTATTTCCAAAGAATAAGTGACAGCATTATCATCACCCATGATAGGATCGTCTGTAAAAGCTTTTCAACTACCCTATTTCGCGTTGTATAAGTCGACGAGCAATGTTAACGGATGTTATGTAGTGAATTTTTCAAAAAGTAAGTCATCAGCATCATCACCCATGATAGTATCGTCTGTAGAAAGTTTCCAACTTCTCTTTGTTTATTTTCGTAGATAAAAGAATAATCATAAGGATTATTCAAATGTGTTTGCGTTTTCTTGGGGAAACAACAAACTACATACAGACTTGCTGTTAATATCATCGGTCTGTCTCTTGCCCCTTTTACTATAATAATAATATTTAAACATGTGCGTTTTTTCTGTTATCATTGCTTATTATTATTTTTTGGTATAAAGGTTTATTTGTAGTAGTATTGAACCGGAAATAAAAACCACTAAGTTCAATATTAGCAACATATTCTATTTTTCGTCTCTAATTTATAGCAACATATTCTATTTTTAGCAACATATTCTATTTATAGCAACATATTCTAATTTATAGCAACATATTCTATTTAGCAACATATTCTATTTATAGCAACATATTCTAGCAACATGTTCTATTTATAGCAACATATTCTAATTTATAGCAACATATTCTATTCGTCACAATATTAGCAACATATTCTATTTTTCGTCACAAATTTTTGTATAAAGGTTTATTTGTAGTAGTATTAAACCGGAAATAAAAACCACTAAGTTCAACATTAGCGACATATTCTATTTTTCGTCACTAATTTAAACAACACTAAACTGTGCAAAATAATAAATCATCACAATCCTAAATCAATTTCCTTTTAACAGTGATACTGTACTCTATAAAACTTTCGTTGTACATATACATATATACGAGTAGTTCGACCTGGTGGGCTCATTGTCACGTTGATGTCTCTTCCAAAACCAACCAAAATGGTGTTCAAACAAAACGTAAGAGAACACCAGACTGAACCTTTCTTAAAAAAACTGGGTACCAACAGCAATCGAACTCACAATCCCCGGGTAGAAATACAAGCGTCTTATCAACTACACCACTGGAATGTGTTAAAAACGAATACTTGTGAAATAGCTAGTTAAAGTGCTACAAGTAGGACAGGGGGCAGATGATGATGATTATTAATTTGTCAATAAAATAAAAATAATAAGCCCCGTTTCTAAGCAAAGTCCTTGGTTTCCACATATTAATTACATCTATAAAGACGTCTTCACATATAATTGTTATGCTTAAGACTGCTGCTAAAAGTTTCTAACTCCATTTTTTTTGGATGATCAGAGTTCTCCTCTCACCTCTACCTGCATTCGTTCTGACTATGGATGGTGGCCCATTTGCAATTATTCTCCTTTACAGTTTCTCTCATCTTCGGAGGTTGGCGAACATCATAACTATATTGACCTTTGAAGCATCAGCTCTGAACAAAGATAGGGGCATCGGTAAATCAGCCTTTCAAGTTCACCCAGGCGAAACGTCTCTCGCATGTGTCCAAAGTACTCAATCTTTCTTCTTTTTTTGGTAAAATAGGTATTTTGAGTTTCATTTGTGATGATGTCTGCAAGGGGAAAATTCAGAACTTGGTGCCGTATGAATTAATTAATGAATGCACATTAATCACGACGAATAATATAGAAGGCACAATACAATATGGGAATCAGGGTTCTTGACGGTCGTGGCACCGGAGATGATTATGTAAGTTACAATGATAGATATATCCTGTTCCATCAAGGGCAAAGAGCTCCAGTATTTGCAGCTTTTCTACGTCTTCTATATTTCTCTATTAGATATCTGATAAGTAGCAACAGTTCTATGCCATTTGGCTCTATCTGATGCAGTTTGCTTCCAGTTGTGCTAAGTATTAATATTTTTAAGCGTCTCATGCAGTACGTCCTTATAGATATCTATATATATCTAGCGCAACCCATTATCTTTTATTTTTGCTTCTGTCAGCTAACCAAAGAATATATATTTTGGGAGTCTGTATTCAGACATGTGAGCTATGTTATGTATCCAGACTAACGTAAGCGAGTACGCGACACAAGAATCGTGATGCGTCAGCAGTGTACTCTTCTCAAAACTCCATTGTTTGATACTTAATGGCATCATCGAATCTTCATAATTTACCTGAGGTGCCTCTGCCGATATTTTTCGGGTGATCTATGTAGTATATCGTCTGCAGGGAACCCACGATTTCCATACATTCATCAGATATAGTATGACTACAGCTCTATTAATTACTGTTTTGGTTTTCAGTGTTAGATCGTGATTATCAAACAGTCGTCTACGAAGAGCCCAAATATTTCAGAGAGCAGCGCTCAATCTATTCTGAATCTCGTCAACTATGTTCACTTTATCATTGATAATGCTACCTGAATAATTAAAATTCTGCACTTATTATATGATCTGCCCATTCACATTAATGTTTAGATAGATAGAATCTTGATCTGCGTTATTGGGTCTCGAAGTCGAAGATCCCCTCGCCATCCCATCGTCAATCTTGAACTGACCCTTCACGTCAGATGTCACAGACATGTGGATCCTGCTGAGCCACCTGATAACGCTGACGCATGTTGGTAGCATACTGACTGTTTCTCATACGTCTAGTTGTTGAAGCACTATCAGTTTAAAATCAGACAGCTCTCCACTTTTCACGTTCTTGAGCAACCTGCTCCTAGTCTTCAAGTGCCCGGTACACAGCTCAGTCCTTATAGCGCTTACTCTGCACACCAACCCTTCGCTTGCCCATTTCTTTCCCGTATAAGACGTGTTTTGGGAGTATATTATCGCCCATGCGTATCACCTGTCCAGGCTAAGTCAATTTCGCATCTACAGCTTTTATACCCACAAAAAAAATGCTTTTGCCCTTAAAATAAGTCGAAATCGGAATTTTAACTTCTTCATCGTCCGTAAATTTATTTCTTCGGAGCTCTTTTTTCATATTTGGAAACAAATAATAGTCGAACAAAGCCAGGTCTGGGCTGTAGAGAGAGTGATATAATGTTTGGAAGCCACAGTTGTGAAGAGCAGAATTGCTTTTGCGCACGGGTGTATTATCATGAAAAAGCAGCGATAAAAGTTTTTACCCATTTTCATCTCCTTTTCTCCTTCACAGCTTCTTTTAACTGCATCAGCAGACCAGAATAGTACTCTCCAGTTATTGTGATGCCCTTATCTTTGTAATATATCAGCGGTATGCCTTCCACATCAAAACATTGTAGTCATAATAGCCGATTGCGACACTTTGTGCGCCCTTTTTATGCCACTGTGTGAACTCCTACTTCGACTTCGGCTCATAATGATGAACCCAAGATTCATCTTCAGTAACGATACTGCTCAAAATCTCATCTTTGTTGTTTCTGCAGAGGTCCAAAAACTATCGTAAACATTCGACGCGTTGTAGTTTTTGAAGTGGCGTGAGCATTATTAGTGCTCACCTTGCACTGTCTTTCGATATCCCTAGATGCTGATGGAAGATATTCAAAACGGTTGAAGGTGATATTCCAACCATCTCTGCAAGCTGTTGTTGTTTAGGCGGACCTCTTCCAGCACAAGTTGTTCTACTTTTTTGACGATGTTTGAAGAAGTGGCCTCAACAGGCCGTCCTGGTCGAAGGTCGTCTTCAATCGATTCTCTCTCTTACTTAAAAAGACTATGCCACTTGTAAACCATCATTTTCCAGAGCAACAAGTTCCCGTAAACCAGTAATATCTCATTCAAAATGATTTGAGCTGTTTTCGATTGTTTGTGAGAAACTTAATGTCTAATTTTTTTCCATACTTGGGATGTAATTAACGTTTAACATACTCTCTCGATGATATCTTAAACAATAATGTCAAAATTAGACTAGAACTTGGTGAATATACTCATAATGAGTCATATTATTGGAACACGTGCATGCGCACTACCACCCCCTTCATTCAGCGAATTTATTGACCTCCCCTCGTAGATACGGTCTCGTCGTACACCACTCACTCGTGTATTGTATTGCATTACACTTTCGTTGTAAACACTACAACCTGGTGGGGTTATTGCCATGTGGCAATCTCTTCCAACCAAACAGAAAGTTCCTAACCAGGCCTTAAGTGAAAACAATACTGCAATCCTTTTATTAAAAAAAAATCGTATTCCAGCGGGGTTTAAACCCGTAACCTCTGGACTGGGAGACAGGCGTCTTACCAACTAGACTACGGAGGTCGTCGGGTGGTTGTAATACCTCGTAATCAGCAGAACAAGTTAGTACTTGAATTTTATTCACATTTATTTCTAGACCAAACATCTCATATACCTTTGTATAAACACTAATAATCTTTTGGAGAATCTTCCTCTGTGTACGCAATAAGGGCGCAGTTATACATATATTACAGCTCCATTATGTACTCGTATGTGTGAGTAACTCTTATTTGGACACGTAATATATTGCGTATACGCAGATTATGTAGTCCCCCGTCAGTCCTGTATCTCACATCAATTCCTTTAACACAAAATCGTTTGTCGACGACAAACATAAAGGCATATATGCACTTTACAGAGTTGGAGCTAGGACGCATCCCTGGCGGACACCAGTATGAGTGTCAAATGAGTCCCTCTTCAATCCACCAAGTGAAACAAAACATCTATTGTAGTTATGCATCTAAAGTAAGTCAGAAGCTCTGTTAGAAGCGGCGGGACATCAAGTTTTCCAAGGATCATTCATAGCAAATCTCTCATGAGTCAAAAGCCTTGCCCAAAGCAACAAAAGTAGCAGTTATCTTATTATTATGGTTGTCTCTCTTGCGAGTGTATATTTTACCATCCATGATTCACGAAACTTGTGATTTTTCAGACGTTGAATTGCCGTTTTTACTTCAGCAAGAGTTGGCTCCTCGTCAATATCCAGGTATGAACAATACGGAGGAATCTCATCAAACACACGTAGACCTCATGGGCGACATTGATTTATCAATTCAGCGAAGTCTAATTTCCTCTTCGCAAGTCAGGATATTCCCATATTTGCTTTTTACAGGATGGACTGCAAAAGTTACTTGGACCATAAACAACCTGCAAAGCCTATAAAAAGACCTCTTTGGTAATTATTAATATCTACGAGTAACTGTATTTCTCTCGATTTTATCCACCACCAGCTGTTCTTGAGTTCCCATGTACGTCTCTGAACATCTGTTTTTCTGGCTCGGCATGCCTCCCTGGAATCCTAGGTATTGGGATTCTGCAGGTAACGATCAAATGATATTTTGTCATCAATTTATCGAACATATCTCCTCGTTGTTGTCCCAGAACCAGTCTGCTTGCTTTCTACTAACAGTTTCACAGACCTCAATGGACGTCTGATACAGATTCGGTTGAGACTGTTACACTGAGTACTAAGTACAAATTCGTAGTACTAAAATCCACACCCTCAGAAATAACTACAGAAAGACGTTCATGAACTGTGGAATTCTTATGAACTGGGAGCACATTTATTATATTATTGTTATATTTTTTATTGTTATTTCATTATCTTGTCAATATTTCTCGTGTGTGAATGACATAAAAAGCCGAATGTCCATCTGACGACCTTTGAGGTCTAGTTTGTAAGACACCTCTTATCCGATCTGAAAGTTACGCAATGGGTTCCCTTGAGTTCCCGTTTTTTTAAATGAGTTCCAGGCTGGCTTTCGTATCAGGCAATGTGTAAATATCTTATAAACAACATAATTGTGGTTGGTTTTAAGAGATTGACACATTGCAATAAACCCGCCCTGTTATAAGTATACAATGAAAGAGCAAAACAATACAATAAAGCGATCAGGTAAAGGAAGTAACGGGATAAACTTTTCAGATAACTCTGTATAAAGCAGGCATGGCCAAACCGCGGCTCGCCAGTATGTTTTATGTTGTCTGCAAGCTGTTTTTTTATAGATCATGAAGAAAATAATATTAAAACATAGTTTTTTGATAATAGTAACACACTATATTTCCGACACAAGAAGATTTACATATTTTTCTAATTTCAATCGACCCAAAATGATATTATATATAGAGAAAATAAAAAAAAACAATATAGGGACATATTGAATTTTTTGAAAGTGTAAAATATATCCAAAATAATATTTACATTTATTTTTTTAAGTAATATGACACTCATATAATGTGAATTGTATTTATATTAAATAAGTCTTCGACAATTACGTAAGTCTGCTTGGTGAAGTTTGGTAATATTTTGTGGTGTACATACATATATTGAACTTAAATATACATATAATTATTAAATAATTTTAAAACAATGACTGTAATTTATTATTACTACTGCTTTTTATATCTTCATGTTAGTTTAAGATAAAGTTGTATTATTTGTCAATAATTTTAAGTACTTGTATAACCTGTCACATGTTCATTTGTATATAAAGACATTGTTGTGTCGTTAATTAAATAAATATTCAATAAATCAAATAAAAAAAGTAAGAATTTCTCGACCTTCATGGTTCAGTGGTTAGATCGTTTGGCTCACGAACCAAGGGCCCTGGGTTCGATTCCCGGTGGTGTCACATTTTTTTCCACTGTGATTGCTGGCTTGTAAGATCGAGTTTACCTAAAATATATTTTGGTGGCACTATGTAGCAATCTTTTAGTAAACCTTAGGTACACTTGACACATTGTTCATGGGATGATAATGATAGGGTCACGAAAAATACAAATTAACGCTATATAAATTAGGAAACATTGGAACGTGTTAACTCGTTTTCAGGCATTTAAATTTTACTATGCCTATTAATTAAAAATACACTTGCGGTCTGTGAGTCTTACCCGATACCGGTTTTGATACGCGGCCCAAAAAGGTTGGTCACCCCTGGTAAAAAGCAGGAAATTGCTTACTTTAGAAAGATTTCACTATACTCAGTATTACGACCATCGTGAATTCGAACTCACTAAAAACCTATACTTTTATGTTACTCTAGTCGGAGTATAAAGGAGGGTCAGAAAAAATGTACGAAATTTTATAATCGCGATAATACATTCAAATTTTGGTAGTTAGAAGTTTTTGGCAGTAACTTTACAATAAAATATCTGAGGTATTGACGTCACACTGATGAATTAATTTGCTATTTACGATGTATTTTGGCAACAAATAGCCTTCCTGCGACACGAAAATCATTATTTAATATTGATATTTAAAAGATATTTTAATTTGCACTTTGAAAATTAAATTTTATCATGGATGCGGGCAATAAAAGTCAGATGCACAAATACATAATTTAAAACGAAGGTGTGCCAAAAATATATTTGAAATATAGTACTTAAATTTTACTATTGTATTCTAGCTAAGGTGATCTGCGTCGCCCGCGCTTTTAAAGAAAAAATGCATATCGAGTGCATTCTGGACCAGTGTTTCTCAAAGTTTCTGTTTTCATGGGCCAATTTTTTTAATTTCAATTGCAGGCCAGGGAAATTAAATGAAAATAATTTTAAAATAAAAAGAATGAAATTTAAATACATTTATTTTTAAAGTGAATTAGTAATCATATGGTACATACATATTTTCACACCGTTTCACTGTCAGGGTAGGTAGAGAGGGCCCAGCGTCAGAATTTCATATTGCAACACACATCTTGTACCTCTTCTTTATCCGCACAACTTCTACGATTTTTCTGACATCTTACATTTCCTTCATTCAAAAATCACTTGATCCAACCATACTTTCCTTGGTTATTATCTATCAAGACTTTCGCTCACATCTACACCATTTTTGTTAGTTGAATTAGTAAAATAATTAGTAACGCTGCCTTGGGGGTTTACAAGGATATCATAAGTCCGATCTACCTTTCCGTTATAAGAACAGTAAAAATAATACATGATCTAGTTTTAATATAACTTGCATTATTATTTATTTACCACTTTGATTGCAAATACAATCTGGTGAGTTTATTTCCAGGTGGCAATCTCTTCCAACTAACCAGATTAAAGTAAATGAAGCAAGTTGTATAGCCGCAAAAAAACATTCAAATGACTATCCATTCCCACAAAATCTATAAACATACACGTGAACACACGCCCATAAACCCCAACAAGACGGACAATCTCCCGAACATTCCTTTTCATATAAAGTGAGATGTCATCAATCAAAGGTAAAGGAAGAGATAGGAGAGAGGAATAAAAAATCAGGAATGAAACGTTATATTACTGACTAGAAATTAAGAGTTTTTTTAGTCGCTTCTTAAAGCATGCTGAAGCGAATCTAACATTGTTTTGTAACTGATTCCAAATCGATCCAATAAGGCAGGGTATTATGATAAAGTTTTCCGTCGCTAGTCCTGCGACGTGGAATGGTCTGGCCGTTAGTGTTTGATATATGGGTGGCCTGTACAGCTTTAGGAAACATTTGAAAACAATATTTTTTGGGAGGTCTAATCAAAATTTATGATGCAATATGAACACTTCACTAAACTTAGAGCTGAATGTGTTACTATCGCATATCGGAAGATCTACAAAGGGTTGCTTTGTAGTTCGTCGGTAAGTAATACACATTGGGCTTAAGTAAGAGACTATCGGCCATAATCGGCTAACTTCGGATAGAGCATCGTCTCTGTCGTACGCACACCCTAGAACGCTTGACAACGACTGACAAATCGTCACGGAACACATGTACGAGTATAAATGACAGAAACGACGCTCTACAAAGCCGAAATTAGCCGATTATGGCCGACAGTATCTTTCTTACCATAAGCCCGATGTGTATTATTTACTGCCGGGTACTATAATATTTAGGGTTTTGTAATATTTTGAATAAGTTCATAATAGTGGCTTTAAATCCAGAATTACAACGCCTTTGAGGAGAGTCTGCTCTCTAAACGGCGATATATAAATTGTTATTTTATTATTATTATTGGAGGAAAATCGTCCGGGAGGCTCAAGCTCTACAAAATTCGTACGGTCATTGGAGGTTTAGAAGGTAGGATCGTAGAATAGAGTATCAAATAATGATGTTTTGTAATACTGAGATTCTGGTATCACGTGCTCATCTACGTTGGTCTGGAAATGCAGCTCATACTCGTATGTCTGACTCCCGAGTTATATCCTCTTTGGTGAACTGATGCAGGGCAGGAGAAAGCACGGTGGGCATCGCAAGAGATATCAAGTCGTACGACATGACACTCTCAAAAATATTAATGTTCAGCACAACTCGGAGCAAACGGCAGATGATTGCTCCACATATGAGAAAGGGGATCCTCGAGGTCGAGGCCCAGTAACGTTGATGATTAAGTAGAATGAAGAACCGCACTATGGGATGGTGTAGGTATGTACAACGAATGAAAAAAGAAAGACTAACGTGAGTGGAAGGGGTATAAGAGGATGGCCAAGGAAAGTGAAGTTGGGTCTAATGAAAGATATTGTCAAAGAAGAAAACATTGAAAGCCAGGCAAATCATAGAAGCTGTAAGAGATTATATACATGTAGAGGAGGCGAAAGATAAATAGGAAATTCTGGCGCTCTGTGTTCTCTGTGTTCTCTGCATACACCAATAGGGAAATGGTGTGATTTTGTTTTTGTATTGTGTACTACTAGTTAATGGTTGGGTGTAAGGAGGGGCTGTAACACCATCCCAACAGCCAAAAAGCTAACCTCAACTGCACGCGGTGCACTTGCTAGTGAACTAACGGAACCCTGACGACCGAGTATTGACGGTATATCCTTAGGTGGGGCTGAAACCAACACATTTCCACATATAAGAAGAATGAAATGACTCCTTTCATGGCAGCTCAAGATATATGAATGGCCTTGTCGTCTCAGTCATGTGACACAGGACAACAAAGTTACATCAGGAGCGTGACCGGTCCAACTTAATTACATGCAGCTGGTACGAGTTAAAAACAACATTCCGCATTTATTCCATATTTAATCCCCTGCTTTATAAAATTCATTATAAATTAAAAATATAATACATATTCAATCAACTATTGTCCACTTTGATTTATACGAAATTAATAATCAAGTAGGTACATGATTTTCTTACACACCATGTGCACATCATTTTCTTACACACCATCTGTGTTTGGTTGGTTGAATCATTTTGCAAAAATTGTCAAATCAATTTGAAATAATCTTTTAGTTAAACAAAAATAACCTTATCAACGTTTATATCTATATAAAATATAGTTAAATTTGTTAAACTTTATCAACGCAGAACAACGAATTATTCAATTCTATGATTAAACTAGGAATAATTAATTTCTAATCGATTTATTAAAAAAATTTTGGTACCTCTTAAAAAAGTTTTGAATCTTCTTCACAGGTGGCATTATGATTAAAAACAAATTTATTTTATAATGAGGACTATTGATTCGACCAGCAATAACTTGTCAATAATGTCGAAATGAAATTAAAAACTTAAATATATTTTGAAAATATTTTTTTTAAATCTCTCCTCTTCGATGACAACATTTTTGTTCAAGTGCGTGGATTGTTTTCGAAGAATGTTCTGTAATAAAAATTGTTAGTAACATATTCATACCAAAAAGTGACAGCTATCTAATTAATATTGGAAAAATAAAGATGTTCTGAAGCACGTTTTGAATACCGAATTCGTTGAATTATGAATAAAGAACACAATTGAATACCATATTGAGAAACTCAAAAATACATCAATCGAAAATGTTCTATATTCAAAATATGTTTTAACGCATTTTATTATTCCAATATGACATGGCAACTGTCACTTCTTGATTATTTTTTGATTTTCATTGTTTTTGTACTGTGATCGACGTTCAAGAAATTATTTATGTTAATATACTTTTATTATGACGTCCTCCATGGCCTATAATGCTCGACTTCCACACAGGGATTTCGGATTTGATTCCCAGTGATACACTAAAAAAATATAAAAAATGGCCACAGTCTGGTGAAGAAATTCGTCTAGTAAGAATACTGGCACGCGAAGAATATGTGCGCAAGTGTTGTCTCTTCACGAACGGCAGTGCTGCCAACACGAACAATGAAAAACCGCGAATTCCGTGTTTTCTTCAGTTGTTCTAAACCTTGGCTTAGTTACTAGAACCGAGGGCAATATTGTCTCAGGGCCACATTCTTCAACATGACCCATTCAGATATATTCAAGGCTACCATATGAAAGAAGAAGACAATTCATAGATCCTGTGTTCGCGCATTACTACGAAAACTCTCTCCCTTTCAGTCTCTCCAACGTTCGCTCTCTTCAAATGTTTAGTTTTTTACCTGCTTAGCACTCTTCTTTCTGACAATTTATTTTTCCACAAATTTCAAGTGTGTATTCGTATTCTAAAACCATACTTAAATTAAAATCATAGGTTATATTGTGGAAATTGCAATATATAGGTGAATAATGAAATATTTGAGTTGAAAAATTATGCTATTTGGGTAGTATTATATATTCTCAGATGAGTTAAAAGTTTGGTGCTCATTTTTAAATTGGAAAAAAACGGACACAACTTATGTTAACACCCAATATATTTGAAAAGTATCAAAATCCATAGTAGTATTTAGGTGCCAACTTTGTTGTATGGGAGTGCAATTTGGATCTGAAAAAACGCTGAGAGACACCGACTTGAAATTCGTGCTTTGCGAAGAATACACGGAGTGACAATGTATGAGTTTCTTTTCTAAATATTTAACGATGTTACCTTTATATTAATAATCAAAAATAGTATATCGGTGCCAACTTTGATGTATGGGATTGAAACGTGGACGTGGAAAAATACTGATAGGAGAAATGCGTGCATTGAGAAGAATACATTGAGGTACAATGTATGACAGAATACGTAATAAAGGGATTAGGAATGGATGTGAACTTACGACTGATATGTTGGGTAAGATGATGAAGACTGCGCTGATTTGGTTTGGACATGAGGAAAGTATGAATGAAGAAGGCTAACAAAACAGATATATAGTTCAAATGTAAGTAAAATACGTGTGAGAGGAAGACCAAAGAAAGTGTGATTGGATCAAGTGAATAATATTCTGAAAGAAGAAAATCAGCGAATTTGTAGAAGTTGTATGGAAGTCGAAGAGGCTAAGGTTGTTTGTCGAGATAGGAAAGTCTGACTCTCTGTCCTCTCTGGCTACCCTGGCAGGGAGGTGGCGCAATGGTATGTATGTATGTACATATACGAGTATGATATAATGCAGAAAGGATCCCTTTAGGCCCCAGACTCTCAATGATCGCTCCATCTATCGTTGAGTTAGAACGTCACTGCGATACGGACACAGCAATTTCTAGCTTCTTATGTGCTTAACGAAAACGATTCGTTCAGCTTTTTAATTGTAACCAATCAATAATAAGACGCCAATTAGATAATATTTAGCGACAGTCATCCTCATTCACCTTGTACACCATGCATCGCTCGACCTTTAGACAAATTCTAGCATGCACATTTCTGCACTGTTGGATATTAATAATTGCATACGATGTGCATGAACGACGAGATTACTTCCTTCGGCGCAGATGAACCGTCTCGTCTCAGGGTTACCGAAAAAAATAACTCAAACGTATTGATGACACCCATTTTTGCTCTAAATGTTAATTGATCACTTCCTGAAAAATATTCGTTATCCTTCTATTATACAAAGTTTGAATTTAAAATTGTATACTAAAATATTTCAAGTCGAAAAGTTCCTTCCTTCCTTTTAGTTTTTATTAACTCTAAATCCAAAATCAAGATAACCTTTCACAGTGCCCAGCTTGTTTTTGAGGAATTCTGATTTTTGTAAAGGGTATAAGAAAATTCATATATCTAAGTAAATATTCAAAATATTGTATCTTTTGTGGAGAACTAACATACATCTCACACGTTACACATGTATCGCGTCTCACTTCTCTTCTTGTACCTTACACATATCCAACAAGTTCTGCAGGGTTTCTTTTTTGTCAATTGATAGAATACATACCAACACGTGTTTAGAGAAGATCTTTGACAACTTATTAGAAGGATCCTGCAAATTCTTTATTATATTTGGACCCGGAGAATGTAGCTGGTCTCTAGGTTCATACGTCAAAATTTTCAAGACCTAACTGCACACTGATAACGCGACGCCAGATTCTCCATCATAAATCAATTTACATATACATTTGAACTCCATTTTTTAAGGTCCTATGCACATTACAGGTTAACCTAATTCGTACAAGGACCAAACATAACATGTACGAAAAAAACATGTATTAAACATTTCAACATTTTATGACTTATAAAAACTATTGTAAAAATATATATGTTACACTAAAACACGATGACAAAATGTAGCCTGTAAGATAATATAAAAATATCCTATTATTTCAAGTACTACACTAAATACAAGAGATTTTTCCTGAAGGAGCTGAGCGACACATGAAATACGTCTATATGAGGACACACAGTGTGATTGCTCTACCTACCGGCATTTCCAAAGGCAAAGTGGTTTGACTTATAGATTGATAGAACAATCTATAGTTGCGTTGTCTTAAATAATTATCCGGAACACACAAACCAAGACTGTTCAGGGCGGATGGGTTAACTAAATTACCCCTGAACAAACAAAAAAAGGACACGCAATTGAAGAGATATTCCACTCTCTAATGATCTGTAACTAAGCATCTCCAGTAAGACGACATTTGCATTATCTAGGGCAAGAGTTCCCAAACTTTTTTCGGCCGCAGACCCCTTTACCAAAAACTTTTAAAACCGTCGACCACCTAGTCATTTATTGTCGACCCCCTAGTCATTTACTTTTCTTACTCAAATTTTTGTACAGCACTCGATATTAAATATTTCACTAGATATCAAACTTTTCGTTTTAATCACTTGTAATTAAGGATTGACGAAGATAAAAGGACTACGGATTATGGCATTATCTTGTGCAACATTTAATATGAAATCTGTGCTGACGAAAATTAAAGCAAAAAAATACGAGCAGAGTTTTTTGTAAATTTTTGAAACTAATGAAATAAATATGTAAATTCAAAATAAGCACAAATATTGACAAATATTCTTAATTAGGTACCTATTGGAATCATCGATATTTTGAAGTAATAAACAAATAGGATTAGTAAGGGGGTCTATTTTTGCTGTCGTCGATCCCCAATTTTTTTTATTGAAACTATCGACCCCTAGAAAAACCTTGACATACCGGTGAAATGTTTTTTTATACAAGCATTGTGATTTCGTGAGCATGCTGCTGTCAGCCCACGGTCGACGCAAAGGCATCTAGTGAGCAAATCGCGGTACGACAAGTCATGTGAGAATCCAGTCTATTTGGGCTTGGAACCATCTAATTCAAGGGTGGCCAACCCGCGGCCCGCTGGGTGTCTACTTGTGGCCCGCGGAGCATATGCACACATTTTTTTCTTTTAGTGTACATAAAACCACCAAAAGAACATTCTATCGTGCGTAGTTCGTATCATATCCCATATATGGAAGTATCTCAGTACATTGATTCAACTATCGTGACAATTTCTTCTATGGTATATTTGTGTTAACAATCACAAAGTTAAGCTGATTTCAACAAAATCAGACGTCTCACTAAAATTTATTATATTTTGTTTATTTTTATTATTATATTTTGTATTGCCTAACTCTAATTTAATAAATATGTTTGATTCTCATTTTTGTTATATCTTCTTAAAAAAAAAACAATATACTCGTATTTCTTGTTTGCTTTGAATAATAAAAGAAATTTTGTTGTATGGCCCGGTAGGAAATCTCATTTCTAAAATCTGGCCCGGCTGCTGAAAAGGTTGGCTACCCATGATCTAATTGGAAGCCGTGATCATCACCCGCTATGCTGTGAAAAATGTTTCTTTAAACATAAATATGCATTTGATTTTTTTAAAGAATCCTATTATGTCATACCCCTGATAGTATAACAATGGAAGGAAATGAAATCACAGTAAATATGTTCAGAAGAATGCGTTGTCAAGTCCCTGAATTTCAAAGAATTAATTTAATTACAATACTTGGATGAAAAAAAAATGTGGGAAGCAATGTGTTTATATTAAATTATATAACTTATGTAAGAAAGAAAGTCCCTCGATCAGAGGTTTCCAACATTTTTATCAGATGTTTCCAACTGCAATTTTTCACTGACGTATATCAAATTGAAGAGCGAAGTCGGGGTGCAAAATTGTCATCGACTCTTTTAACAATTGGAAGAGGCACATAAATCACAGTCTTAGGATAATTCATTGGTCCAGTATATTATTTGTCGATGTATTTTTGTTTATTTTGTGCACAGTAAATAATATGACTTACTCATAAAAAGCTTTAAGTTCTGAAATTCAAACATCTCAATAAATTGTCATCTTGCATAAAACTTCAGATCTTGGTTTGTAAAGAGGTTTAATTTAAGCCCACTTAAGGTAGAAAATAATCGCTCAAGTCTACTAAATCGATGTTAGATAAATTTTTAAATCTAAAGTTGACAGAGTCTATCTATGATGGTGAGTCACCCAATGCTAATGGGCTTGATGCAGAGGTAATACCGAAAATGCGGCAAATCGGATCTGTCACGCTGTCTCGCTGCTGTGCTGGCCGCTAAGCCGAATCATTCCGTCAACAATGCAAGGTTCGTTGTGTTCCCACTGCCAGATAATCTGAACCTTTTTATTTCTTGAATCTTAAAAACGTTTGTTTCACTTTGTGTTGTTATGAACTGAAAAGATCATCTTCACCTAACGAGTGAGACGGATGTCTTTGAAACCGGTAGTTCACTACCGGTTTTAAAGAAAGTGGTGAATAAAAAAAATAAAAAAAAAGTTTTATTTATTTTATTAATAACATTGTAAACTGATCGTCTATACAGTCTCTATATTTTATTTTATCTTCCTTCATCAGCTTTTTTCTTCTTTTCAGCCTATTTTCTTCTACTGCAAAGTAATGTTAAACAATCTGACACGACTTGACAATGGCATAATATGATCCTTCAAATAAAAGAGCTCACAGCGATACTTCAAGAATGAGAGAGCAAGTCTCTTGTACTCTAGAGTACGAGTATATACTAATATTAAAGATTGTGGAAGATGTTACGCTTTGACTTCGGTAACCACACAGTACTGAAAGATCATAAATAATCTTCTGATGGCAATTTTTCATTTGTATGGCACACTTCAACATGTTTGAAATGGTGATTCGAACATATTGAAGAGCGTAGCTGTGAGAAAATATTGTTTTCAAACCCATTAATCGAGTCTTCAGTTTTAGAACCACTCGAGTAGGTTAAGAATTTGCGGTTCATCTTCGCACGTCTTGGCAATTCTACCCTGTGTGTAAAAAATGCAACAACACATCGAAATTCGAGTTCAATGACTGATGGCAATGACATTCAAGTTCCAGGAATCTTATTTCTACTACTCTACAAGGGTCGGGCCTCATCGTCTTCACAAGGTCCACCACCTGACACTGTCTTACGCCAAATCGATTAGTGTACGATACGATAGGCTATCCGTCGTGATCGAGTATGATTGTCAGCCATTTTGTGGATGGAAGACACTTGTGCGTGTATTGGTTTAATTAGGTGTATGGCCACGCGGTAACACACTAGACTTCCGAGCGGAAGGTCGCCGGTTCAGAACCCGGCGCTGTGCTACTCCTCTCGAATGACACAGATATTTTTTCCGCCTAGTATTTGAGGGTATATGACTTCGGTCATATATATTCTTTAAAAAAAAATTTAAAACATACTAGCAATCGTCTCACTTTGGTGTGTCATCGGATCTAGTACAGCGGCGTGGCCGGTGGGTTTGCTGATGTGCAACGTCTCACTCGCTTAAAAAAACAAACTCCACGGCACAGCTTTGTTTTCCAACTGAATTGATGGTGGAATGATGAGGGGAGCCTCGACTACGAGGCCCAGTAACGACGACGACGATTGATTTAAAGTGTGCAAGCTGTTGCACTTCAACAAGCTCAGTCTTGAGAGATTATACCCAAAGTTCCGGTGGTAAGGAGATCAATGTTCTAAGACGATCGGCATATTTAATTTGCTACAGAAATTCATTAAACATAGTTTTATATTGCGCTATTTCGCAGCACATATGCAACATAAATTAAAGATATAAAACGGTCTTAGAGTAAATCTATCAGGAATCAAACCTAATGTTAATCGTTAGACCACGGCCGCCAACATCAAGTCGGTTAATGTATTCTATCACAGATCCATTTTTTACTCTCGTTCTAGGAATTAATAGATTCATTTTGTAACTTCCTTTCATTAGACAGATTCACACATGAAGGATGTCAAATTTGTTATCCGGTTGTATCTAACTAAAAACCTTGTTAAAAGGCGTAGATGACGAACAACCATTGTATTATAAGAGAGTAGAGAACCTCGTTCATGAAGTTAAATTAAAAAACATGTTTGCAAAAGTGCCCTTGTATATATCATGGGTTTTCAAAAGTGCCCTTGTATATATTTCGTATGTCAAACATACAAATTTAAAAAATGTCGTTAGTGAATCTATAACAAGTATTTTTTTTTTCTGATTTGGACATATTTTTCAAACAAAAAATGTTTCCAGCCTCTGGAAGTAATGACGTAATATGATTTATCATTTTACAAGTGTCAAAGCTTCCTGATTCAGCGTTATTTTATATTACCACAATAAGTATCCGAATGCAATACCAAGGAAAGTATGGTTGAATCAAGGGTACGATATTTTGAAAGAAGGAAATGTTAAAGTCAGAGGAATCATAGGAGCTATATTAGAAGATGTATGGATGCAGAAGAGGCAAAAGATGTGTGTCGCGATAGAAAATCTGGCACTCTGTCCTTTCTGCCAACAACGATAGAGAGACGGCGTAATGGTAATTATATATGCAATGCAGTAATGTTGATTTGGATGATTAATACAATAATACTCTATTTTATTAACATATAAAAACATGTATAGGGTTAGCCGGAAAGTAATTCCGTAAATGATCAAATTCAAAAGCGAAATAACAATAAATGCTCGTGGACGGTGGTTTTCCATATTTCCCATACCCCGGAAATGTATCGTGAAGCAGAACGCTAGTTATTCTCGAACAAAGTATTGATTTGGTCGTCATCAGTGGCAATCGACCTTTCAAGCAAGTATAGAAAAAAACTAACTTATTTAGTTCCATCTTTAAAAAAATGTTAAAAAAACCCTCAAGTAATTTGGATAAACAATGGTTGGAAAAATGCGGTAAACTATTTATTACCTATCGTAATATTATAATATACATTCAGCACGTTTGGAATAAAGTTAGCATCGTACATTTTGCTATAATAACATATTATATTCGAGAAATACGAAACTTTTATAGTTTCCGGACAACATATTATTTTAATGTCTTGAAATGGTTTGGATATACAATAAATAGTAATAATAATTTCGTTTATTGACAGCAGCGATACATGAAATAAATACACTTTAATATAGGTTTGACACGCTTCACAACAAACAATACAAATCAAAAGGTCTGGGTTCTGGACCTCCTAGATCAGGTATCACCAAAGTATAAAGAAACGAAATTCTACCAGAGACATAACAGATATTTTCCATACCACATTTTCACATTATACAAAAAAAAAGCATAAAGAACTACAGAACTATAAACTTGTTATTCAAATAACATTTAATGCATGTAAAAATACTTACAAACTATCAATCAAATACTCGTACATTAATTCTTTATTTTCTAATACGAATTAAATTAACATCGATCGCTTTACCAATCTGAAGAAAGTTGGATAATTATCGATAAAAACATTTAGAACCGCGCCTAAAAGTTTCAATTAGTCTCAAGTTAGCTTCGTTGTATCGAAACTCCATAGTGAGAGGATTTTTTAAGCGAGGTATTACTGTACTTGTATTATTTTTAAGCCGGTATCGACGGTGGATGAAATACATAACATGAAAGTTGATACTTGCCCTACAGAAATGTACAAATTATTTCTACATTTAATTTACAAATTATTTGTACATTGTAATGTCGAAAGTATAAAATTCTCAGTTTACCCTTGTTAAAAAGAACTCCTTCGCCCATGTCAATGCAGATGTTAACGTTTTCTGAAATAATTGAAAAGATTTAATTCACAGCAATACTCACAAGGATGTATTGTATGCAACGAAAGGGTAATATAATAATTACAAGTAATTCCTGGGGCACGCGTTTCTACCTTATATTCCCAAGCTATCTTCAGGAGGATATCATTCTACAAAGCCTGAATAATTTTGCCTGACGAGAGCTTCAGGGCAGGGGCTAGAAACATATGTCGCGATAATGCGTAATACTTCAGGTCTCTACACTTCAGGCCTATTAAATATATTTTTTGTAAGATGGAATATATTGCCACATGCCTGCCAAGTTATAACCTGGTGAGTTTATTGCCATGTGGTAATCTCTTCCAACCAACCAGAAAGATGTTTTTTTCTAAGTGTTAACCAGACTGGAATCCCATTTAAAAAAATCTGGGTTCCAGCGGGGATCGAACCCGCAACCTCCGGATCGGAAGACAAGTGTCTTACCACCAGACCACGGAGGTTATACTGTATACTACAAGTTATATTGTATGGTTATATCGTATACAAGTTATACTGTATGGCTATACTGTATACAAACCTGCCAGGTTATACTATATACTATACAAGGAAAGCGTAATATAATAGAATAATATGACATGGTAAAATTATTTTATCGAAATGAAAATACTAGGCATTCTTCCAAACAATGAATACATTTTCTATGATTTTTGCACGCTGATATTTGAATGTGCATACTATAGATTCACTTATATAATTATGTTATATTCACCAAAGAGCCTTGGCATCCTCTAGCTCATACAACAGAAACACAAGCAGGCAACAAAAAAAGTGGAGATAATTTGCCACCTTCGCATGCTTCATTCTGGGAGTGTTAAACATAGTCGTTGTATTTTATTTCAATAGTCAAATGAATTATTAAATTATTTCTTCTCAACATGGTTGACGACTGCAATGATAAGACGCCTATCTTCTAACCTAGTTAATAAGAAGCCTTTCTGCAAAATTAGTTAATAAGACGTCTATTTTTCAATCTAGTTGATAAAACGCCTGTCTGCCAACCTATTTGATAAGGTCCCAGTTCTTCAACTTAGATAATAATGCGCCTATCTTTCAACCAATTGATAAGACGCCTGTCTGCCAACCTATTTGATAAATTGCCTATCTTATAATCTAGTTAAGACTACTTTCTTCCAACCTAGTTGATAAGTTTCCTGTCTTCCAACCTAGTTGATTAGATACCTAACTATCAAATTAGTTGATAAGACGCCCTCTACCAACCTAGTTGATAAGACACCTTCTGCCAACCTAGTCGATAAGGCATCTGTCTTCCAACCTAGTTGATGATAAGACGTCTGTTTTTAAATATAATTATAATTAGTCTGTCTTTCAGCCTACTTCATAAAACGTAACATTATTTTATCAAAATGAGATTATTACCCATTACTCCACACAGGGACTATATTTTGTGTGATTTTTTGCACGCTGTCATTTGTATGTGCATAGATTCGCTAATATGCCCAATTCAATATTCTAAACCAGTTAAAATGACTATTCACAATGCATTCCATGACCCCAATCCACAATTTAAGTTACTGAGTCCACTTTCCAATCGGCTCTTTGATAGATTCGCTTCCCGATAATAAAAAAAAAGAGGATTGGCATTTGTGAAACGTTGTTACACGTATGAAACTGGAATATATCACAATAATTACTCGATCTGATGACAATGAATTGAATAATATAATTACAATTTTATCAATCAAGGTATACCCAAGTTATATATTAATTCCAATATTAATTTGTAGAATTCAGTGACCTCTATGGTTCAGTAAAAAATGCTTGATTTGCATTTGAAAGTTTTGGTGTTGATTCCTGATTGTTAATGATCAAAATGTCTAAGATTTATATTTACATTTAGTTTTTTTTTTTGTAAAAACTATAATACATTCTTGAAAATTCTGATTTATCAATTTAAAGTATTCTCGATTTGGTTTATTTACTTTATTAGATTAATGGTAAGAGGGTTGAACACTTGTAAAACAAATAAAACAACGAAAATAAGATGACCGAGCGTCTTCAGATAGTTTGAATAGAGAGTCGCCAACTAGGACTAAATAAACAACGGTAAAACTACAGTTCTTATCGTGGACCAGGTCGAGCCTGATAAGAAGTGACTCGGTAAAGGATTACGAAGAAGTCAACGAGTTTGTTTATCTAGGAGCTCTCTTTTCGAGGAATGGAGGATGTAAAGCAGATATCCACAGACTAATGGTAATGGCAAAAACAGCTATGACATTCACACAATCATTAATTTACAAGACCTTCAATTGTCATTTTGCATATATTATTAATATACACGTATTTACTGTAGGAGGCAACAGGGATCGCTCTATTATTCGCATCAATCAGGTCTTGCCTCGAGTACATAACATAGTCCTGATTTTCGGACAAATGAGCTAGAGTCCTGTATAAATCCACAATCACACGTAATGCTACCTTAGTTCAACAAACACCATTTCTGCATATTCACATTTCATCCCTACTCGGAGTCTATTTCGGGCTCTCCAAATAGGTCAAGGCAGCTGATCTTCTGATGGTTTTCCAAAAGATTTATTTTTCAATACTGTATTCGCACTTGACCGATAAAATGTATTTACGATAAATACGAGTAACTTACGATAAAATGTATTTATAATCTTAACAAGTTTTCTCATTAACACCATTTTATTTATTTATTTATTGTTAATAAACTAAACTCAAGTAACGTGTTCAATGATGGCTCTAAAGTCAACACTTGCTCACGGACATATAGGTGAGAAATTCGTGGTAAATTATCATAGAATTGATCTTTGAACTAAACAAATAAAAAAAAATATAAATTCTGTTATGTTCCCGACACAACTTGGTTGTGTTCAATCAACGTTTTTGATACAAAACTTTTAGAAAATTGATTTGGCCGCAAAGAAATAACGTGCCATCAAGATTGTTTTTGATGTTATTACATCAGCATATTTTGACAGCAGTTAATTAAGTTTTAACATATTGAATCAAAATCACAAGAAGTGTCAAAATTGTCTGATGTCACCATGATTGTTTAATCTAAACAAAGGCACATGTGTGAATTTATTAAAATATGCTGAATATGGAGTAAGGGGTGTTAGGTTCAAATGCGTGTGGAATGCTTTATGTAGACAATATGGTAGTACTACGAGTATATCGTCAATAGATGCATGACCGCGCCGTAATGCACTGGACTTCCGTGCGGAAGGTTGTCGGTTCGACGCAGGCATTTTTTCCGTCTAGTATTCGGGGGTATAAGGATACATATGACTTCGATCATATATATTCTTTAAAAAAGAGAAGAAATGCCGTCTCACTTCGGTGTGCCATCGGATCCAGTACAACGGTGTGACTAGTGAGTTTGCTGATGTGCAACGACCCACTGACTTGAAAAAAAACTCCACGGCACAACTTTGCTTTCAAATTGAATTGACGTTGGAATGGTGAGGGGATCTTCGACTACGAGGCCCAGCAATGTCGTATGCATAAAGCATTTCACATGCATTTGAACCCCTACTCCACAATCAGCATATTTTAATAAATTCACACATGTCTTTGCATAGATTAAACAACCATCGTGACATCACTCAATTTCGACACTTCTAGTGATTTGATATTATTCTCATACTGAGAATCTGATTCTTAAAACCTGCCTCTTCCTACCTTGAGGTCCAGCTTGGCAACAATGATGGTCTTCATCCCTCGTGGAAACCAGACATTTAAAAAAAAATACTTGCAAAAAAATTTACTTGCATCATCACCTTGGCTTTCCGTGGGTATATCCAAACTATTGGTTTACCAAATTTATATCTGGCTATATGAGCTTTAATGGCAAATTTGTCCTTAGTGTTGTTCCTTCACCCTATTGTAATTTTTACGATCATCTGGATCAATCCACAGTTCACATTTCTTTATACTGCGATGATAATCGATTTAGTAATTTTCTAAGGACGCTCCATTCAGCCTTACATTGATATATTTAGAACCGATGGACTAATCCAATTTAGTGACCTCAAATGATAGTTTTGTTACATTCTTAGTATTCTTCGAAAGCTCTAGCAACTTTCTAGATTGTTTGAATTCCAGACTTTGTCCCCTTTATAAGTGCATTTACTACATTTCAAGTATTTTTTTTAAAGTCTGTCATCGCTACTATTCTTTTCATAATTAAATGTGCCTCGGCCGGAGAAGAGATTCTTTTGAGGAGTTGCTTCTTCATCCAAATGGGACGTCTCTATCATGATAAATAAAAAAATCGATTTTCTAGTCTCAATCGCGCTAGACGGAGACTTATTATGTCCCCATAACAGCGTCGACAGTAGTAGGATGGAACTGAATTGTACTATTTACGAAGAAAAATATAAAGGATGAGTAATTTGAAATAGAAACATTTAACTTTATTTTTTTTACATTTATCTTAAGTTTTGTTAATATCTTCTATCCAAGACACACTTCCTCTGTATTACAATAATTAAATATTTTCTCGTGTTTAATATCTTGTTATTGTTCGTGCTTTTAAATATCCATAAAATGAAAAACACGAAATAAATAACGATAGATTGTGTGTGTTAGCTTCATTGAAGCAGGTGATTTCTTGAGATGTTTATGTCACAGAAGAGGTAGTTAAATGCCCTTAGGTCGTATAGTGGTAGATTGTCTTTTTTCGATCCTCAATCTCTTAAGACTCTGAGACGTTTATTTTTATTTCGTGTTATAAAATCTTGAATGATCTTGTGTAATCACCTGCGACTCTGGAACAAATGTAATGTTCTCTCTTAGAATACTTGCTTTGTTCATCGTATCCTCTCGCTCTCTAAAAATATCTGATTTGTTCATCGAATCCTCTCACTTTCTAAAAATATCTGCTTTGTTCATCGAATCCTCTCACTCTCTAAAAATATCTGCTTTGTTCGTCGTATCCTCTCGCTCTCTAAAAATATCTGCTTTGTTCATCGTATCCTCTCGCTCTCTAAAAATACCTGCTTTGTTCATCGTATCCTCTCGCTCTCTAAAAAATGCCTGCTTTTTTCATCGTATCCTCTCGATCTCTTAAAATATTTGCTTCGTCCATCGTAGCTACATTTACGTGTAACACAGGCTGTGCCGAGAATATATAGTAATACGGTAGCTAACTCGGATGTGGACATACTTGGTTCAACGCTGTCTGGGAGCTTAGAAGGATGGTGGCTGAATCGACGTATGAATGAGTGTTTATTCCTCCCTATAGCTTTTCCCTCACCTTTCAATGTAACTAAACTATATATGAGATATATTTTGTGTATATTCATTGACTCATTTCCTTTAAATGTTGTAATAATCTCTTTAAAAAATGTTATAATCTATTTACGTCAGTTGCCAATACTTCTCTATGAACTATTATTTCGAAGAACAGATCAAGAATCAATCACAAGCCATTAGAAACCTGTTTAGACAATTTAAATAATAACTTGTGGTGAGACGCCGACTAAAATATAATATAATTAAACGATAATTTTTAAATAAATATATTTAAATCCAAATATGCCGACACTTTGAGATTCTTTATTGCCTTATTCAGTAACTACCAGCCATGAAACATCACCACGAACCAAACTTAAACGTGAACTTTACCACAGATAATATAAGTCATAAGATTTTTTAGCGAGATGACGAGAGAAGAAAAATGACAGCTAGTTTTTAATCTAAAGTTGCATGCTATTAAAAGAGCTAAGTCACGAGTAGTGATGGCGCTATTTTACTGCTACGTTTGTAACGAGGTGCGTTACTTGTATTTATTTTAATATTTTATTGTCAAGTATACAAATTGTGAGTTTATTGTCATGCGGCAATCTCTTCCAACTAATCAGGCAAGAGTTACGAAATTTCATACTAAGTGATGGGTGAAAGGTTACAATGTTATTTCTGAAAAGAAAATTAAAATACTTAAAGTATTAAAAAAATAGTGAAACCTAATATTTGCTAATGTAAAGGAAGATGGGAAAGAAGAAAAAAATGTGTTATGGATTAACACATTCCGTCATTGTGGTATGTGTTATGGATAAACACATTCCGTCATTGTGTTATGTGTTATGGATAAACACATTCCGTCATTGTGTTATGTATTATGGATAAACACATTCCGTCATTGAAGAGAAATGTAATATTTTTTAAATATCTAGTAATACGTTACTTAAACACCCTGTTATTAGTCGTCAAGTTACTAAAGTTGCCAATATTTAGACATCTTTCTATTTGTTGGCAAACGCATATGAAATACGTCATTGGCAGCGTTTCCTGCTGCAACTAGCGTATTAATATATTTTAATAAAATATTTTTATAACGTATGCAATGTCGCATTAAAGGAACACGCCTCCAAATGCAATTTTAAAAGCAATATTTTTCGTGACCATAAATAATTATTTGTTATTGAGCCTTCCATTTATATTTTATAATAAACTGAAGATAATTCAGTTAACAATATCACGACTTTATCAATGTTGCTACTGAAAAATAAAGTAATAAAACAATGCTTAATTGCTGCTACTGTTTACAGCAATTAATTTTTAATGGAAAACTAAGTCAGTGGATTTTCTGACTTTTGCTGAAAATACTTCAAATGCATATTTTAAAAAATGTGTAATTTTGACCTCTTTTCATAATTAAATGTGCCTCTGCCGGAGATTAAATGGGATTAGGATATCGCCTTGTCTGATTCCAACAGACGTTGTTATGGCTTTAGTATATTTAAATATTGAAATCTACGAAATTGAGGATGTTATCAAAGGAGGAGGATTACAAAGAAGACGTTGGCGTGTATATCATTGTCCAAAGCGTCATTGTCGTTGCTGGACCTTGTAGTCGAGGATCCCCTTGCCATCCCAACGTCATTTTAGTTTAAAAACGAAGCTTTGGCGTGGTGTTTTTTTTTTAAGTTGGTGAATCACCAGTAAACTCACTGGCCACACCGCCGTACTTGATCCGATGGCACACTAAAGTGAGACGATCGGAGCCCACCGGCATATTATTTTTAAGTGGGCGAGTCACCAGTAAACTCACTGGCCACACCGCCGTACTTGATCCGATGGCACACTAAAGTGAGACGATCGGAGCCCACCGGCATATTATTTTTAAAGAATAGATATGCCTTTAATCATAGGTATCTTTATACCCCCGAATACTAGGCAGAAAAATCCTGTGTCATTCGAAGGGGTAGCACAGCACTTGATTCGAACCAGCAGCCTTTCGCAGGAGTGCGTTACTAATGAAAGCATATCTTCACATCCCTAACGCATAATTCCGTAGTGTACAGCGTTACAAAACCTTTCAGGGGTATGAATACCATTATTATTATAAGGATCTAGCGTTTCATCACTAAATGGTTACGATAATAGTGATGCTTACAACAATGGATATTACACGTGTATGATCATCACATCAGGTAGATGTATTTTCAATAACCCACTTAAACAGGAAATTTGTAATTCTATTGTCTAGTTCTCCATATCCGATCAGTCTGAGAATCGTCTTCTAAATATTTCTCATTATTATAATACTTTTGAGGTGAGTCTTATTCTAAGCGTGTATCAAGAATAAGGATAGCTACACGAAGAATCGACGAAAACTTAAGGTATAGTTATATTGAACCCTCTCATATAATAATTTTAACAGCTTGGAACAGACATAGATATAAACACGTAATATTTCGTATTATTTGGTGAACATGGCAATAGGAGTTACGTACAATATATAAACTTATATGTGTGAAAATACCCCCAACCCACAATATTTATTTCATTTTACAATGAACGATTAAAGCAAGATATGAAAATAAATGTTGCGAAATCAAGTCATGGTGATAAAAAAGTGTGTAAAGAAAAATAAATGAGTAGTATTTTTTCAGACAATGGAAGAGTTACGAAGAACATCAAATGGCGTGAAGCGATAGGAAACAATGACAATGGGGCAATAAAACATATATACTCGAAAAGGACAGTATCAAAATCTACTGAGATGATAGTCCACAACAGTATTGTGGACTATCATTAGTACCGACTTCTTTATATGGAAGTGAAAAGACTGAAACGAGCCGAATAAATGATCTGATGAATAGAAGGGAAACGTGGACTTGGTAAAAGACTGAAAGGACCTGAATAATACTCAGGAGAATACATAGGGTGACAATATATAGTATGGCAGGAATAAGGGATGAATGAGATATTAAGGCTGATGAGTTGAGAAAGGTGACGAAAAGCATTCCGAGATGATTTAGGCAAGAAGAACGAATGAATGTAGAAAGACTAACTAAACAAATATACAGTGCAAATGTGAGTGGAAGGCGTGGTAGGGGAAGGTTAAGGAAAGTATGCATGGTTCAAGTTAATTAATTAAATACTGAAGACGAATTACAAAGAAACCTTTGTAGATCTTCCGATATGTGATAGTAACACATTCGGCTTTAGGTGTAGTGTTCATGAACTAGAAATATCCAAGTCAGTGCATTGTGATAAAAATCTGGCAAATACATACATTCCCAAGATCTCACCTCTGCTTGCTGAAGTTGTCTCCTGCCTCCCTCTACTCACAATCCCCAATCCGATTTTTACCGTTAGAAGCGTATATGTCGGTACCAGTTCAAACATAATTCAATTTTGTTTGTGCTCCCCTAATGGTGAGGTAAAAACCTTGAAACCGGTAGGGTTATACTGTTATATAAAGTGGAATAAACAGTGTTTGACTAAATAAATTACAGCAAAATAACTTCTTCTTCTTCAACTTTCTGTAGACTCAAGAGTCTGTTACTACAGGATTGTCATCTTGTGATGCTGAGCTCCAGCTATCTCTCCATTGTTTCGGGGGTCTCCCTGGTGGACGCCGTCCATCCAGCACCCCATGCAGAGCTAACGTTTGTATGGAATTCTTGTGGAATTCATTCTCTGTACATGTTGGTACCAGTATCGTCGACGCTGTCGTCCCCATCTGGCCACATCTTGGACCTCACAGACCTCTCGGATTGTGGTGTTCCTTACACGGTCACGCAAAGTCTTCCCAGCAATAGCACGTAGAGTTCTCATTTCCGTTGTCCTTAGCATACTTTTGGTTCTGACAGTGTTCGCCCTCGCTTCGATGCCATATGTGAGGATAGGTCGCACACAGGTCTTATAAATGCGTACCTTGCTATCTGTATTCATATCGGTATTATTCCTCCATATGACATCTCTCAGGCAGCGCGCCACAACTGCAGCTTTATTTACCTGAGGCTTTACTCCTCTGGGGAGGTCATGAGAGCTGAGCAGTTCACTGCCAAGATATCTGAACTGGGTTGCTTGTTCAATTGGCTCGTCACGTACTGAAATTCTGCACTCTAGTGGGTATTTGGATAATGCCATACACTTAGTTTTTGCTACGGAGATAATCATGTTGTACTTTGAGCAGGATTCATCGAACTTTGTGAGCATTCTCTGTAAGTCATTTTTGTTTTCAGCTATGAGTGTAGCGTCGTCAGCATAACAGAGAATTCCCACCGCTTCCTTACCAAGAGTGTACCCCAACTTGAGAGATCCAACCTCTGCAATGATGTTATCCATTATGCAGTTAAAGAGAAATGGGATTAGGCTATCGCCTTGTCTGATTTCAACATACGTTTTTATGGCTTTAGTATATTTCTCATTTGCTCTGATTTTTGTGTTACTATCTTAGCAAAATAACTTTAACATATTTTTAAACTAAATTCGACACTGACGTATGGTAAAAAGTGGTTATATTTTTTTCTTCTAAGATTAATTGCACAGTTCACCTTGAGAACGATAAGTCCTGCAGTTTCTACTTGGAATATTAACATATTGAAATAGGGTGTGTAATTTCATCACACATGCTTGTTGCTTTGTTCCGCGTGAGACAGGTGAGGTGTTTGTGCAGACTGCGCAGAAAATCAACAAGAACTAAATCGTCACGGCTTTCATAATAGTACAGTATTGACTGCAGGAGCTTAGAAGCCCTTATACATATAAAAATACCATACGCCATTTCCCTCTCTGGGTAGGCGGAGAGAAAAGAATAACACTTTCAAAAAACGACAAGAACTAAATCGTCACTGCTTTCATAATCGTATAGTATTAACTGCATGAGCTTAGAAGCCCTCATACATATATACATACATATCATAACGCTATTTCTCTTTCGGGGTAGACAGAGAGGACATAGCGACAGACTTTCTATATTAATATGAACTAAATATTAACTGCAATAGTTTAGAACCTATTATATTAACTGCAACAGTTTAGAAGCCCTCATATCATACATATATACACACATACCTTAACGCCAATTCCCTCTCGGGGTAGACAGAAAGGACAGAGCAACAGACTTTCCTAACTCTACACATATTCTTCGTTTGTTCTACATCTATACAATTTCTCATACAATTTCTCTGACTTTTAACGTTTCCTAATTTCAATATATCATTCTCTCGATCCAACCATACATTCCTAGGTCTTTATCTACCACGCTTTTCACTCAAATTTGCACTGTATATTTATTTCGTTAGTTTTTCTTCATTCATTCACTCTACATGTCCAAACCATCTAAGAGTGCTACTCTTAATCTAACTTGACTCATCAGCTGTAAGTTCACATTCATCCCTAATAATTTCATTTCCTATTCTGTCATGCATTATAACCCTATGTATTATTTTCAGTACACGTATTTCTACAGCACTTATTCGACTCTTGTCAGTAATTTTCTAGATCCACGTTTCACTCCCATACTCAAAGTTGGCATCAAAATACTATTTATTAGATTGTTATAACTGACATTATTTACTCTCCTCTTCGAGAGACTACATGGGGTCATACATTGTAGCCCCATGTATTATTTTCAGTACACGCATTTCTACAGCACTTATTCGACTCCTTTCAGTAATTTTCTATGTCCATGCTTTACTCCCATATATCAAGTTGGTAAACCCTTGGATCCATAAAAATCTTAGCAAATTAACACAATGTTTAATATCACGTTCTTTGTAGATCTATCAGGTAAAACTTATTCCACAATGACCTAGCTATTTGTATAACTCCGGCATAATAAGACAACACTGATTGGGCAATCAGTGTGGACATTGTGTGAACTTTCACATAACCTTGACTACTTACAAGAATAAAGTGAAGAAGTTCTTACCGGTATTAATACTTCATAAAGGAAATAATAAAGGTTGTCTGGGTTTGCCTTATATTGTTTTTTTTTATTGTATAACACTGCTTACATATCAATGTTGAATTTAAATCTAACGTTTATTCTCTCTATCTACTCCAATGTGAAATGGCGTGAGGATGTGAATGAATATATGTACATTCCTATTAAAAAAACATTTCATCTCATATAGGGCATTTTTCTTAGTTTTCCAATCTCCATTTCCTTCACTAGGACATCAATGACATTATTGAATTTTGTTTTTTTTTTATAATTTTGTCACTGCACCGATTTAATATCTGCATCAATGTTTCAAATCCTATACCAACATCTCAAAACTTCGTTAAAACAATCAAATGGTTGGTTGGAAGTGTTTGTCACTTGCCAATAAGAAAAACAATATTGTACACTGTACAATAAAGTGTTAAAAAAATTAATATAAAAGCTCATTCACCTCTTTGGTGTCTGATTAAAAAAAATAATGATTTTCAAAACGACAAATTACAGCCCTAGGCAGTTTCAGAATTAAGTATTTCCTTAAGCCATATCTACAAATATTTTGCCAAAACGAGTTTACAACTGTAATTATTTTCTAGAATATTCCGATTTGGTTTGTTAACGGAATTTTGGCAATTCCATCAATGTCTAATTTCAGTTTTCAAATGTTAATTTTCTGGTAATGACGATCTATCATTGAAATGCGTTCAATGACTGCAGCCTGTTGCGGACGTCAAAATATTTTCTACAAGTTTCACTTATCATAAAAATTAATTATACACGGTGTCCCAAAAACATATATACACTTTGATGGATAATAAATTCAGTATTTCGTCGTTGTTCTGCGAAAATCATTTAAGTCCAAATATTGAGTTTTGAGATAAATGCAATTTAAGTTTCGGAGGGCGATGTAAAATCAAGTTATATAACTTTTTATCTTTTCATAACTGCGAAACCATATAACTTTTGGACATAAATGGTTTTTTCCATGTGTAGATATTTTTATTTTAAGTAAAATGACACCAAAAAGTCATTTTAAACCAAAATGGACTTAAATGCTTTTCGCAGAACAACGACGATTTATTAAGATATGTCTAAGATTCAAAATTTCAAATTAAAGAAGATAAACGTTGATTTTTTTAACTATCGCAAATGCTCCAATTGATGGCCGCTCTGGCTCATGCACTGCTGATAACGTGGAATCGCAAACATCGCAAATCATATGTTTTGGTGTTTTGGCGCATTCTCTTTCAATGGCTCAACTCATAAAATGATGCAGGTTTTGTACCATAAACTTAATCTTGGATAAATCTTTAAAAAAAGTCCATTAACGTGAAGTCTGGTGAAAGTGGGGAGAGTATTCAATGTTACACCTACATTCGATCCATCTATTTGGCAAATTTTCTCCAAAATATGCCCTCACATCACGATGATAATGAGAAGGTGCTGGAAATAAAAGTCCTTCCTGAACTCTTCACGAACACATGGTATAACATTTTCTGCAGCAAGTTCAAGTAAATTAAACGTTGTAAAAGTGTGTATACATTCTTTTGGGATATCCTGTATTGGTTTTTAAAAATATTATCATAAATTACGGTGGGGGCCAGAAAAATGTCTAGCCTCAAATACGCCGACGATACTAATATTCTCGCAGCCAGCGAAGAAGAAATTACTGAACTACTCAAAATAGTTGAAAAAGACATCGGAAATTTGGGGTTGTAGAAAAATCGCAACAAAACCAAACTTATGATCATCAACTAATCATGCAACTACACCTCAATGGATTCCTCGAGTATGTTATGGAGGAATTTATGTACCTTGGTTCTACTGTTACTAGCTCCAGTGACTCCAAAGATAAAGTGCAGAGTGGGAATTGCGAAGAATGCAATAACAAGCCTTATCAAAATATGGTAGGACAGAGAAATATCCAGATAGATCATGATAAGATTTATTGAACCATTGTACTTCTCTACTTTTCTATATGGAGCAGAAACATGGACAATCAAGTATATCGATAGTAGTAGGATCGATGTTTTCGCGATGTGGTGCTGGAGACGAATGCTGTAAATATTTTGAACGGAAAGAAGAATAAACGAAACTATATTACTGGAACTTCATACAAACACTCGTCTCTCCATAACCTGTCAACAAAGGGTATTGCGTTTTTTTGTACACATATCGAAACACGATGAAGTACCGAAAGACTGTCATGCTGGGCATGTTTCTGGTTGGAGACTTAAGAAGCCGCGCTCTCTTGCGTTGGATCTATCACATCATAAAAAATGTCAATTCCACTCAGTGCGAGGCTTGTCCTCTAGTCAGAGACAGAAATATTTGAACAAAATATTCCCATCATTAAGATTGCCCTCAATTGTGAGGATGATGACTAGAGCAATAATTTAAATTACTCATTTTAGTCTGGTGTACGTGATTGTTTAATATAACGATTATTTTTTTAAATTTAAATTTGTGACAATAATAATTAATCAATCGTTAATTTATAAAATAATCAATGGCATACGACAATAAGCTGCAAAATTCGTAACTTCAGCAACACACTAGAGCATAGGTTCTCAACCTATTTTGCCCACCGCCCACTTTGAGAATATTTTTTTTTCTAAAGCCCCCCAATTTTTTTTACTTGCGAATCTGAAACAGCTATTGCCATGGTTATATTTAAACGTGTAATATTATATACTATAGTCGTAAGATAGGATATGACCCAATAATTTCTTGTTTATTAATTTTTATATCTCATTGTACACATTTCTCTTTCAGTTTTGTTGGTATGTAATTTTAGGTTTCAACTGTATTTGTAAGCTTTATAAAATAAATCAATTACCAAGTTAAGTGGTTCTGACCTTGCCCTTGCAAATGAGGCTTAGCTCAGCGGTTCGGTAGGGTGTAGGAGAGTGGGAAGCCAAGGGTTAAGATAGCTGGATGGTGTGACCGAGAACTACATCACTCTAGGTATAACCAATTGGAGGAGCAATGCTGCTGAAAGAGAAAGGCGACAGAAAATCCTACATGCAACCAAGACTCATCTTGAATATAGAACTGATGATGATGAAGTGATTCTCTGTATCCATTAAATGGGATTTTTTATATTGTTATATACTTATACTCCACGGTTCGCTTTTTCATTTGAACGATGTAAGTTTTTATTGTGGTATTGTGAATAATGAAAAAAAAAGTAGATCTTTAATGTTTTTTTGTATCACCCCTGAACATTAATAATACTCGTACATAAATAATGCGCCTCAAACGACAAAGCTTTTCGTTAAATTTAAGGTGAGTGGTTAATAAAACTGGAATGTTTAACAACCAAAGTTCAAGGTGAACAGCTTTTTATTCTTGACAAACACCCCTATACAAAAAATTAAGTAAAATCTTAACCATTCAACTGAATAAAAGTAAGTCGTAAATTGAATATTATTTAATCTACTGAATACGAAAGTATATTTTCAAAATATATCCAACCTTCAAACATTTATTTTGTTAAATCGAATTAGCATACTTAAAGTAGATGTAAGGAACTGAGTAAATGTAGTGAAAATGCGTGCACCAAGGTAATATGTGGTATGTCTAAGAACAATTAGCGTAATCATTTAGGATGAATGTGAGCTAAAATTGATGTGTTATGTAAGATAAAAAGAACACGTTGAAAGAGAGTCGTAGTGGAAGATGGCTGAGAAAAATATGGTTGAAGTAATTTAATGAAATTTTGAAAGAAGAAAATGTATTAAGTCAGAGAAACAGAAGGCACTCTATGGGACATCATTAATGTGGAGGTGGCGAAGGAAGTACTCGTATGTCTAAAGTGGAACCATATTGTAGTGGCATATATCGAAGTGTTCATAAATAATTGAACAGCATCAAATGCATTGTACTTAATTAAGTATCATTCTTAAAGCATTTGATATATGACACTACAATAAGATGCAATAATTTGATATATGATGTGTGGAATGTGGAATGAAGTCGTCAAAACATGACGTTTAATTTATGAACAACGTTTTTAATCGGTGTCCGTTTGGTCCTAGAGAGAAGAACGAGAGTGAGTGAGAGGTGATGACATAGGGAGGAAGTGTTCGAGGAGGGATGGGGAAAGATGAGAGATGGAAGGCACTCTATGAGAAGAATATAGATGTTCAGGATAAGAAGGAAATATGCCGTGATATAAAGTTTGGCACTCTATCCTATCTGTCGTCCCCCACATAAAAATGGAGTAAGTGTATGTATTTATGCACGTAAGAACAAGGATGCCTAAATCATGTATTCTATTTAAATTTATATTAGTCAATAAAATGTGTATGCGTGTGTGATCATAATTATTTTAAATTAAAAGTTTTTTTAGTCAGTCAATCCAATTTATCCAACAACTCTTCACTAGCATCGAGATAACTACCATCCCCTTAGTTGAGACTGTGGGCTAGCAAGATTCTTTGGGTTAGTATTTTATTATAGGTATCGCGAAATTGAAAGGGTTAAAAGAATTAAAATAATTTAGTTTATAGTTGAATGAATTTCGGTCAAGGACACATTTCTGAAAAGGGGAATAAATGTATTGTGTTTAGACCACCCGGACCAACTTAAAATATTCTAAAGGGCGTATTGAGCACTTCTTTTTAAAAAAAGGGTACAACTGGAACTATATCATGTATGCAAAAAGGATCTAAGCCAAAAAGGATCTAAGCCAAAATACACATAAAGTTGCTTAATTTGAGATATGAATAATTTAATAATTTGAGATATATAAAAATAAAATGATTATTTATAAAGCGCCGTTAAGAGAGAATATTCTCCTCATGACCGCTCCAACTCGAGGTGTGATGGTATGCATGCTAAAAATGTGACAAAATACATAAGAAATAAATCAAGATTGATAAATAAAGGGTCTTATAAATTGAGTGGTTTTTTAATTCAAGTTTTTTTTAATTCTTAAATAAAACACACAATTTGCTTTGATTTCAAAAAACGTTTTATTGGTCATTTTTATTTATTTATTTATTTATTTATTTATTTTTTCAAAACAGGCTTAGCCCAATTACATTGAAAAATACAAGACATTAAAAAAGAAGAAAAATTACAGGGAAAAATTTTTTTTTAAAAATTATATAAAATAAAAAATAATGCATAAGTATACAAACGAGTATTTACACACAAACGTATGTTACATATATATTCAGTCACTTAAGTATGTTGATGAGGTCATTAAAGTATAATGTATGACATTTAAACAAAAAAACAATATACGCCAAATGTCCACCTCTTGCAGCTCCACATATAGTATGTCCACTCTTTTGTCAAAATTTTCGATGATATTTTGGCATAATTGCGGTTCTTACTCCCCAATAACGCGAATAATTTCGTCCTTCAGCTCAGGAATTGATTGGGTGTCATTCTTATAGACCTGGCTTTTCACGTAGCCCCAGAGAAAATAGTCCAATGGTGTCGGATCACTTGATCTTGGTGGCCACCGTTTCCGGAGATTACAATACACAAATAATTCAACAATTTGAACGCGTTGTTGTATTGTATAGGACTCCATTTTTATAAATGCCATACATTACACTTCTCAAATGTCACAAGACCCAGGCACGTTTGCGTTCACAAAACGGACGGAGCGACCACCTCGAACGAAAGAAGCCATGCGCACGTTTTAAAAATTTAATAAAAGAAAAAGAACTCGTTCAGTCAGTCAAAAATATATTCTCAGTTTCTGAAACGTTTACTGTGTTTTATTTAAGACCAACTTTTACCTGCTAAAGAGGAATCTCTTCACCCTGCTACTTTTCACAGAAATAGCAAGAAGTAAACCGGAATCTCCGAATATTGAATGGCAACCATCCACCTATTTTACTGTCTTTTTACCGGTGCTGTACACTTTTCTTTCTTTCAAAATATCATTCACTTCATCCGACTATATTTTCTTTGGTCAACCTCTACCACACTTTACGCTCAAATTTGCATCGTATATTAGTTACGTCAGTCTTTCTTCATTCATTCGTTCGACGTGCGCAAACCATATTAGATTTCTCTTCTTCATCTTCATCAGAATTAAGTTCGCATTCATCCTTAATCAATTTATTCCGTATTCTATCATACACCCTCCCCCCACATATATATTTTTTTCAGTGTGCGCATTTCTACAGAATGTCTTCGTCTCTTTTTAGTATTCTTCCACATTTGCGTTTCACTTCCATACATCAAAGACAATTCAATTGTTCAAATATTTCAAATAGGCAAAATGTGGCTTGAATCATTTTTGCGTATATACGACAAACCATATGTGCTTAAAGAATAATTCGAGGATGAATAAAGTATTCGGGGTCATAAAAATGGAAATCAATTGTAAAACCACTCGTAAAATCATGACGAGGGAACTGCACGGAGGATTTACTGGTACAACGAAAGCCATAATACCCACAAAATGCAGGATTATACAAGTTGGTGGAACTCGTAAATAAGACTTAGTAGGACCATTTTTTAGTTTGGGTGATATACTCGTACATTATGTAATAAACATAGCTTTGTTATTGGTGGACATCAAATTGTATAAAAAATCAAATCTATAACACCTATATTAAAATTATATATGTTAACAGTTATCAAGAATATCTAAGTCACGTAATACGTCGTCGTCCATAGCGCAAACAATAACATCTCAGTTTTATGCTATATTATTTAATACTTTTTTTTCGAAATCGCTCATATTACGTAAAAATATCATATTATATTACCACAAACAAAATTTCCGATATTGAGTTTATATTACCACAAACAAAATTGTCAATATTATCACAAACAAAATTACCAATATTGAGTTAATAATACCACAAATAAAATTGAAAATATGGAGTTAACCATATATTACCATAAAGAAAATTTTCAATATTGAGTTTATATCAACACAAAAAATGCTGATAGCTAGCTAATATTACCGCAAATTAAATTACCAATAAATAAATATTTAAACAAATAAATACAGGTTTATTGATAGCAACATAGGATGTACATAATACATTTAGATATATTTCAAGAACACATTAAAAAGAGAATACATTAAAAAAACAGAAGCTATCAAAAGGTGTGGGCTCATTTAATAACATCCCCCCGGCCAAGATATACCCCACCAATATAGGGCGAGCCCAGCCACGGGGACACCAGATGTTTTTCAGCCTACACCCTTGAACATGTAGAATAAGAAGAGAAAAAAACACAGAAAATAGATGACAAAAAAATACATTCAAGAGAGAAGACATTAAAAGCTCCGGGATCATCCCACAAACATTCCCCCGGCCGAGATACATCCCACCAATGTAGGGCGAGCCCAACCGCAAGAGCATCGGGGGGCTTCTAGCCCACACCCCCGCATATCTTGATTAAAAAACAAAAAAACGTATGGCAGAAAACAAAATAAAAAGTAAACCCACATATACCACCTCAAGTTAACTGTCAGCAAGAACGAAAAAAAGAAAAGCCTCAAAGGAGTCCGAATTTTATAAAAGTAAAATGACAAACGGGAAATGATGTTCAAACATAAAAAAAAACCACAACACAATACATTGAAATAGTTAAGCAGTAATATAAGAATGAAATAAAACAAATAAGAGGCCACCAAGAAACCCATTAACCCCCCCCCCCCCCTCCCGCCCACAGAAGATAACATTTTAGAGCATCTCTGAAGGTACAACTATTGGCTGAGTATAAGAAGGATCCCTTGAATAGTGTTAGATTATGGTTTGGGATCAGTAAAAGAGTTTCTCTGCTTCCAGTTTCGTAGCCGTGAAAGTTTCCAGCCCAATTCAGTTTTTCGAAGAGATAAAGTGGCATTTTTGTACTGGTAATTTTATGCATGAGTACGCTTAAGTAAAGAAACCGTCTTTGTTTCATGTCAATAATTTTAAAAGCTCTCAAAAAAGGGGTGATGCGTCCTTTGGGGGGAATGTTGAAACAATACCTACAACAAGCATTTTGTAATATTTGCAACTTTTTTTCGGTTTTCTTTACAAGGCATGGTCCGTTGATGCAATCACCATACTCGACTATTGAGATAATGAGCGCGTTGGTTATTCTACGTCTAGCCTCAATCGACAGGTTTTAACGGATGTGATAAATATTTTTAAGCCGCGAAAAAGCCCATTGTAATTTAGTTTTAACGTGAGCCTCGAATCTTAAGTCATATTCCATATAACATACACACCTAAATTGCGCATCACGCTCTGTGTAGGCAAAGTCGCGTTACAAATCTTTATTTCCAAAGGCTCCTTCAACTTTTCGACTTGTTGCCTTGTACTCATAACAATCATAACCGATTTCGAAGGGGTAAAGAGAAGTGCATGCCTCTTAGACCATACCATCAGCCGCTCGAGATCATAATGTATGTGTTGAGTGGCAGACTGAACCTCATCATTTCCAAATGAATAATAAAGTTAAGTATCGTCCGCATACATGTGGTAGCTACAGTTCCTTATCACCTCTGGAAGATCGGATGTATATAGACTAAAGAGTAAGGAACTCAGTATTGACCCTTGGGGGTATCCATTTTTAAGGCTCGTGGGGTGGGACAACACCCGTAGTCCAGCCTGGTTTCTAGTGGTAACTCGTTGACTCCTACCAGTTAGGAAACTTTTTTTAGCCACTGGAATGCACTCTCTGAGAACTCCAAAAAGGATAGTTTAGAGACCAGGAGATCTGTTATTGACAGTATCAAAAGCTCTTGAATAATTCAGCAGAAGCAGAGCAGTAACCTTTCCTCTATCTGATTCCCATAATGTGTCATTCACCACACAGCTCAGTGGCGTCGTTGTGCTATATTTAGGCCTGAAGCCAGATTGATACTTGGGCAATAGGTCATTGGATAGAAGAAAATTTGATATCTGAAGGAACACCAATCTCTCTAAACTCTTTGATATGACTGGGAGAATACTTATTGGGCATAAATCCTTGAATTCAACGACGTTTTGTTTCTTTGGAATTGGGACAACTAGAGCAGACTTCCAAACATATGGAAATATTTTCTCCTGAAGAGATGTATTAAAAATTTCCGCAAGTATGTCCTTAATAAATGGCAAAAAGAGTCGTATCAATTTAATTGGAATACCATCAGCACCCACTGCATTCGATTTAATAAATTCAAGAGTTTTTTCGACTTGTTCGGGTGTGACGAATGAGAACTCAAACGTTGAACTTCCTTCCCTACGACTGTTTGCATAATAGTTCAAAAGAGTTGTGTCGAGCAGATCACTCTGACTCGCTAACGCGAAAAAAATGTTTAAATCATCAGAATTGGTCAAATGGGATGGAACTCCACCAGACGTTCCTTTGTTTGGATTTATCAACGAGTTCAGGTTCTTCCACATCTCCTTTGGGTTTTTAGCATTGCAGTTAACAAAATTAGAGAAGTAATCCTTTTTTCACGTCTTCTGGCACTATTCGTTTGATTTCGAAGTTGTTTATATTCATATTCATGTAATGGGTGCTTTGTCCTCTTGAATTCATTTTCCACCCTGTTTCTCGACTTAATTAACCTTCGTATTGTAGCTATAAACCATGGACTACGCGAGCGGTAAAAATTTTTCCT
Organism: Odontocerum albicorne; assembly: GCA_949825065.1. Lineage (NCBI taxonomy): Eukaryota > Metazoa > Arthropoda > Insecta > Trichoptera > Odontoceridae > Odontocerum > Odontocerum albicorne. Next base: position 13,588,509 of record OX463848.1, read on the forward strand.
TTTAAGTGGGAAATGACTTTCCAAAATGTCATGCAATAACGAATTTATCACCTCAACCCTATCATCTACGCTTCCCTCACGATAGATACGATACCACGGTACACGACTCAACGTGACGTAGAGCTCATTCTGGTCAGCAGCGGTAAAATCTCTATATTCAATGGTACATGGTGGGGCCTTTTGTTTTGGGAGGTTCAAGACACCAACCACCATACCATGATCACTTATATTACTACAGTGAAATACTCCTACAGATAGAACCACATGCTTCGAGTCGGTGCAAAAAACGTCTAATAGTGTCTCACTATAGTCAGTAATCCTTGTGGGTTCCGAAACCAATTGTGAGAGTCCAAAAGAATCAATCACATCTTGGATTTTTTTTTATAGAAAGCAGTGGTTGTATTTAAAAGGTTGATGTTCAGGTCACCCATAAAAAATATATGGTCACAGCATGGCAGAAATCTCGAGTTATTATTACCACAAATAAAATTGAAAATATGGAGTTTATATTACCACGAAGAAAATCGACAATATTGAGTTATATCATCACAAAAAAATGCCGATATCGAGTTAATATTGCCACAAATTACATTGCCGATATCGAGTTTCTATAACCACAAATTAATCACCAATATCAAGTTTGTAGGACCACAAACAAACTCGCTAACATCGAATTTTTAACATAATACCACAAACAAAATCGCCAATGTTTTGTTTATATTATTTATATTAACAAATTTGACGACATGAAGTTTATATTGTTATATACTTATTTGACGCTCATAAGCTTAAATCAATTATACTACTACAAATGGAAACTTTCAAAACATTAAATTAGTCAGTCTTGCCAGGAGACATGCGCGAGTATTTTAACCTTTTCACATGTGGTAACATTTCCATTATATGCGATAACAAACTGAAAGTTCCGGGCCTACTTTGGTTGTTCTAAAACCAAAGGATCGATCCAGCCCACGCTGGTTAATATGTTTTCATAGCCAATTCGGATATGTCGAGGGGCACCATACGAACGATTTGAAAAAAAAACTTCTGTATATAACGTTCTATGCTATACTTTCTTTGTATTCATTACAGCCTGGCGTGCTTATTGCTACTTTATTTGTCCACTTCTTTCCAATCAAGCAGAAATGTGTTGAAATGCCTTATGTGAAAATCAGACTGGGACCATTTTTTGGGTTCTCTCGGAATTGAGCTCTTCGTTCAGCCTTATTTAAATGGTCAAAATTTAAGTGCTTTCAAAATTATATTATCTTAACACACTTGACGGATCATTTTGAAAAAAATAGTGAATTTTGATGAAAGGTTTGTAAGATTATTATACTATCTTCCGTTTTGTAACGTAGCGTAAAAATAATATTCTTATAGAAATGTCGCCTCTCTGTTTCAGCTCTTATTTTATCATTTCTTACACTTATTTTATATTATTCGACATTTTATTACATAATAAAATTATGTTTATAGCTAATAACAAAAAAATAACCTAGCAGATTTTGTATAATTTTAATTTGAAACATACAGGTTTACTGTACTCTTAGTGTCCAGCACCGTTACTGGCGTGATTTTTTAGCACAGTAAAGGAAGTGTTAAGGACGACGTCGCGATCTATCAGTTAACAGGAAAAAATACAAAATAATAATCATGTATAATAATTTAATATTTATTATGAATAAACCAATTCTACAACATTAAATATACACGTTAATATGTTTTAACATATGTAATGGAAGAAATAGTAAAGATCTACTTACAAGCAGCCGTGATCGATTGGTAGATCGCGATCGATTGATTGGGTACCACTGGCCTATGCAATGTTTGCCCTATTCATGCATAATATGATAAAGACAATTTAAATTTAAGGCACAATAATAAATTAATAGCAATAATAAATATAAACTGTAATAAAAAATAAACTGTAATAAAAAATATGTGAGTTTGATTTATCTCTCTCTCTTTTTCTCGAAATATCTTATTTCACTGTACTCTTCTTATTCTTGTGATGGTGTGATAGATGAAGTGAGGGGTATTGTGACGTAACGTTAGACTTATATTCTACCTTCTGATGACACGTTGGAATTTTCAATATAATATTGGTTGTCTGGAAAGTGATTTCATACATTTAGATCAAATTGAAATACGAAATTTTACCAAATGCCCGTGAACGGTGGTTTTCTATATTTTCCGTATCTCAACAATCTCTCGTGTTGCAGAACGTTGATATTCTCCGTCAAAGGCTGGATTTTGTCGTCATCAGTAGTAATCGACCTTCCAAAGTGGACACTTAAACAACATTTGACACACGCGATCCCTTATTGCATCGTTGCCATATACTGTACATATCTCTATTTCCAGTTAACGTCGCATTTTTTTCCTTCGCGGAACTAACACTGAAAAACAAATAATTTTGGTATATCTTTAAAATGACGCCAAAGAGACCGCTCAAGCAATTTGAGTGAACAGTGGTCAAAAATGCGCTTAACTATCACCTTTCATAATAATATACATTCAGCATTTCAGTCTTTCTGATAACAAACTGATACCCTGTGTAAAAAAATGAGTACCAACTGAAATTAAGTCCTCAATCTCTGAGTCGAAATACATGTATTTAACTTACTAGGTCACTCAAGTCATCATTGTGTAACGACATACTCATGCAATGTAACTTATTTAAAACAATCAACAATACATACTCGTATGTTAAACACTGTACATACTCGTATAACTTAGTCATGGACGCCACTTTCACCTAACATAGCCCGAATACACCCGGGTGAAACCGTGTTGGATCGCTAATAATTTAATATGACTAAAATTATTCAAGAGTATTAACATACTAGTTGCAACCCGTGAAATATTCACGGAATTAAAACAAATTCTACATTTATGAAAAAATATATATTCATAAATGTAGACTTTGTTTATATTTCATTTATACATCGTCCCCTTTTATACCGGTTCAAAAATTGTTAGCCAGGTATTTAAAATTCGTTCAGTATAGTTTCCATCTTTTCATTTATCACGGACCCGCCGAGATTCAAATTTCGAATTATTTTCGGAGAGAATGTAAGTATTCCTCTCTCGCTCTCTTGTATTCAAAATTCAATTCTCGTATCCTTTCTTTGGCGACAGCCGTCGTATGGGTTTTAGCCTATGTATACTATGACATAGTATTAATATTTTTTTAAAATTTTAATTAAAAAATAGAACAAAGATAAATCGTGTTTCAATATGATTTGATCAAATAAGTCAAAATTATATAGAATATTGTTCACTCAGTACTAGTTGTGTTTTTAAATCTTTAACGAATCGATAGATGTCACTACAATATGCTAAAACAAACATGTGAAATGAAATCAATAAAACATGACTCGATGTAATGTGTGAACAGTCTTTATAAGGAAAAAAACATATCTAATTTTTGAAGCGAAAATCCTCTGGATCATCGTTCACAATTTGTCATCGGCTATCTCCATGGGCTATTTGGTAACATATAACAGCAGTGTTCCAACTGGGGTTTCAGGTTTTATTTTCGTTGATAGCCTTATAAAAAATAGAAAAGTGTCCAGTCTAGTTACGCGATCGTCGTAAAGGTTATATTGCCAATACACGCGTATGATGAAACGCGAGGGACGTGTTTATTCTAGGACTCGATCAATGGGGCTTAGGGGATTATTTATTGTATTTTCTGATACTTTATTATACAGTGTACAGTATGTTATATTTTCTCACACGACTCTTACACACTCCCCCTCCCCTCTTCTAACTGGTTTTCCTGACTAAGACGTGTAAGGAGACCATAGGTCAGATGGTATAACGGAGTGATCTCCAGTGAGTGAGATGTCTCCATTGTTACTTTCAAATCTTTGTCTGAGAGATGTTGCTTTCAAGGGGAGTAAAACTTTCAAGTCGATTTCGTCTCCATAGAATATATTGATTTTTCAGAATAGATCCAATAGGACAGGATTACGATAAGGCTTTTGACTTGAATAGTCTGCCTCAAAGTATAAGATACATCCTACTGAGATCCAAAAGTTTCCGGCTTTAACAAGATTATGTACCGACAAATATATATCACGCAAACTACGCCGTCATCCATGGTCAGGCTATGTTATATTTAAAATTTGATACTTCCACTCGTAGTTTTTGACTTGCAATAGTAAAAAAGCACCAAGAACCGAAAACAATTCATTTTGTTCCTTCTTCAATATGACGCCAAAAAACCGTTCTAGCAGTTCTGGTAAATAATGGCCGAAATAGGCGATTAACACATTTAATAACAATATACATTCAGCATGTTTGGAATGAAGTTAGCAAAGAAAGTTCTGTTCGAACAATACCATCGGAGAAATACGAAACTATCTTTAGGGGGAAACCACGGATTAGGGTGGACTATTGCAAAAGTTTTCTCTAGATCGACAGATCCAGCTAAAATCTTCTTCCCGAATTCTCAGCGTTAACATATTGTTAAGCTGTTTTTGACTCATCATTATCAAGGATGTTTTACGAGTATTTATTAACGAGCGTCATTTCAACAACTGTCATAATCCGAATCAAATAAAAATATATATGGCAGATAATCCAATTGAGGAAGTCTTATGTCGGTTTCGTTTTTTTTTTCTTTAAAAGCCTTAAAGTACCGCTTTGGCGGTAGCCACGGTTAATCGGATTGAAAACGCTACCAAACCTATTAACCGATGCAATTATCATGAAATTATCAAATATTTGCTACATAATCGAGAAACTTCCTTACGAAGTTATAAAAATATTTTAAAAAGTTAAGATTAGGTAAAAAGCTGGGTAAAATTAGGTTAAAAGCTTAAAAAGCTAGTTACAATTAGGTTAAAAGTTTCAAAAGCTAAAATTTGGTTGAAAGCTTAAAATGGTAGTTAAAATTAGATTAAAAGCTTGAAAAGCTAGTTAAGATTAAGTTAAAAGCTTGAAAAGCTAGTTAAAATTAGGTTTAAAGCTTAAAAAGCTAATTAAAAAACAATAAATTTATTTGATGAAGACGATATCGACCTTTGACTTGACTTGGTCCAATCATATTTTTCTTCCTCTACCACGACTCACACTCATGTTTGCATCGTCAATTTTTGTAGTCAGTCTTTTATCATCCATTCGTTTAACTTGTGCAAATAACCTAAACTTGGTCGTTTTCACTCTACATAACACATCATATTTTAGTTCTCATTCATCCTTAATAATTGTATTTCTTATTCTATCATACATCGACACACCCGTATTTTTCTGAGTGCATCCATTTACTACGCTAAATTAATTAATTTTCGACAACCATGTATACGTCCATACCCTATTTAAATGAACAGATATTTGATTCCGCTTTCATTGAATAAAGTAGAACCTGATGCCATGTGGAAATCTCTCACAATCAACCAGAAAGACGTATATACTCACATTTGCATGGTGTATTTGTTTTATGAGTCTTTTTGATACCAAGCTGATGCTTTTTTAAAAAATGGTACCAATTGGACAACCCACAAGCTTAAAGCTGGAAGACAGGTATCTTACCAATTAAGCCATATAAGTCGGCATTGTGTAATGGCATACTCATACAATGTAACTTACTTAAAACAATCTACAAAATAACATGTTCACAACAGACCGGATTTCACCTAACACGGCATATACCCGGGTGAAGCCATATTGGACCGCTAATAATTTGATTTAAAATAACTACAATTATTTTAAAGTATTTTGTAGTATAAATTACGTTTCATTATAATTTGAGAAAAAAAGTCAAAATTTAAAAGAATATTTTTCACACAATACTATTCTTGAACACTTCGATAGATGCCACTGCAATATGTTTAAACAAACAAGTGAAATGAAGTCCTTAAAACATGACTCAATATAAGATGTGAACAGTCCTTTTTAAAGAAAACATATCTAATTTTTGAAGCGAAGATCCTCTAGATAGTCTAGATCAGGGGTCGGCAACCTTTTAGCTGTGGTGTGCCAAGCCACTCTACCAATATGATTCAGGGTGCCGCCTTAATTCTAAATTATATAATGGGGTTCTAGAGGAGAAGAATTTTATACCAAATTTATCTTTTAAACATATTTATTAAAAAATAACATAAAATTCTAACATAAATTAAAAAAATTTAATGCGAACCTACTACAAGTGATGGATAGCTTGTTCGGAGTTTCGGTCCGATGGTAGGACACCTTACTCCTTCATCGGATAAGTTCTGACTGTTAAGATATTTATTGGAAATTTTTGGATCTTTTTGGGAATCGGGAAAGGATAGGTTTGTGGTAATTGTTTTGATTTTATGAATGATTATGAGAAATTATAAACGATTAAATACATATATAAATATTTTTGCTTAATATTTCAATATCAGGGGTATAATTTGTGACTTTTAATTTCACACAAGATTCTGAATGTTCAGTTGTTAAACGACTTCTTTGTGGACTCAAAATATGTTTCATGTGAGAAAAAATTTGTTCACAGAGATATGTGGAACCAAAAGCGGAAAGGAGAGCACATGCAATTTTCGTTGCTATTAAATGTGGACTGATGTTTGGTTTGGAAATGTCTTTGTACACTTGACGTGCGGCATACGACACTTTCGCGACATATCGCACATACAGCACGATCCTTTTGTTGTATAAATCCATATTCATTCGTCCAATAGTCTTGAAACCCGCGAACATTTAGTTTTTGTTTCTTACCCTCCATTTGATTAAATATGGATGAATTATAACAAATATTAAACCAATAAGATACAAGTCTTCACAAAAAAGTTAGAACGGAAAGTAACGACCAGTATTAAACGAAATGCAAGTTTAACTGGTATTACAGGCAAATGGTGCGCAGTAGCAAAACGAGAAAGAGAGGGGCGAATGTCATTCCGGCTTGAACATACGTGAAGTCCGCTTCGATAACTAGTCGGCGCTACGCATGTTTCATCCCTTTTACTCCGAATGCGCTCTCACTCACCCTTCGCGCAGATTTTCGTGACATTGGCGAGCCACGTTAGATAAATAATTATAATTAAACATTTTCTCTTATTTAAAAATCACTTCGTCTCGATATTTTCGCGATTTCCCTGATTATTTGTAGAGTGCCATTCAGAACCCCATCGCGTGCCAAGCCTGGCACGCGTGCCATAGGTTGCCGACGCCTGGTCTAGATCATCGCTCACAATTCGTGAACCAATACGTGAGGTGAAACGCGAGTGACGTGTTTATTCTACATCTGGATAAATGGGACTTAATAATTTATTTATTTATTTGTTAAATCATTTGTTATATATTTTACTATATGGTAAATAAGTGCAATTTTTTCCGACCAACATACAATAATCGTTCTTACTCCCCCTTATGGCATGTTTCTCTCTCACTCCCTCTTTCTTTTGCACTACCCCTCTCTCCCAATCCTTCCTTTTTCTAACCCCCCTTCACTCTCACACCCTCCCACTCTCTTCCTTCACGTACTTCTCCCCAATCATATATGTATATATCTCTCTCTCACACGCACACACACTCATTCCCCCCTCTCTCTCGACCATTCCTCCCTTTCGTGATAACATAGGGGAGGGAATGAGAAAAAATGGGAAAGGGTGAGTGAGTGAAAGAGAGACTCACCCTTTCCCATTTTAACACATTCCCTTCCCTATGTTATCACCTCATTTACTCACTCTCCTTTTCCGTGGGACCTAAACCGATATGAAGAAGAAGTATTTTATTGTTTTTGTATTTAAGTGTTTTTGTATTTCCACTTGTTTCGTAATTTTTGCCAGTGATTTCAAAAAATACCGTTTTCATTGTTATGTCATCTATGTGTATTAAATATTTGTCTCCGTGTCTAGAGAGTATTTTTGTCTCGTTATTCGAGTTGAGTATGAGAGAGAGAGAGGGCTTCAGACAGTGAGCGGGGGTAAGAGAGAGTACGCAAACCTTTCATTGCAATATAATATTATATGTTGTTACAATTTTATTTAAACATTATGTTGATCGATCCCTTACTATGCCCAATTTATTATGTTTTATTTATCATAAATATGTATGTACAGGAAAAAATATAATTTGAATAGGGTTCGATGCTATCCGCGGCTTTAGTCATTCACTGGAGAGCTTAGATTGCATCCTTCGTGAATAAAGAAGGACTAGCGTAATTTATTTTACTGCAATATGTAAGAATAAGTTATGTACGAATGATATCACTATCTTTATTGAAAAATATTCTCTTTAAAACACTAATTATTATTACTCACGTTTAATACAAAATCTCCAGATTACCACGATTATATAAATCTAACGTTTTAACATTCAAGGAAGAACTTGGTGTGAAATCGTAAAACAAAAGTGAAATATAATGCTTTTAAGTAATGAAGGATTTGATGATTATAAATTTCCGCGTTCTCAAAAATAATCAATCAATTATTCCCAATTTGATTGCAGCAAAACTTTATTCGACATTGCTCTTTATTTTTCTTCAGCAATGCCAAGGTTCAGACAATACTGAGGCCAGATCTCTGCTGTATGGGTCTGACTGTTTTGTAGAAAGGAAGAGAGATGAATAAACTAAATGTTTTAGAATATGTTAGCGTGCTGTGTTAGCTGATTGAAGATGTATGCAAGAATGACGAGTGACCGTTATAGCCAACAGCTTCGTAAGCTTGACATCGTCATGAAAATATCTCGTTTGAGAACCAAACTTTGACAACAGACTTCTAAGATAAATAAAATACAAATTATATCTTCTCATACTGTAATTTCGATTTCACTAACTTCTTACATTCAGTTTTGTCATGATAAATAAGCTCTATAATACTTTCGTTGCATAGAAAAAAAAGGTGGTATTAAACCTTACGCATACTAAAAATATATTTTAATTTTAAAATACGACCGAAGAGTTATATTCAAATTGTATTAGTTGACTTCAAACAAAGAAGCATTACAGTTACTGGTAAATATTTTTGCCTTATTAATGGACAACTTAAAGGATGCCATAAAAACACAAAACGCCGAGAAAAGCTGTCACAAAGCATGGATTATTGCACGACAATGCGCCAGTGGACTATTCTGTTGCTTCAAAGACTGCCATTCAACATTGTGGTTTCCAAGAATCGAGTCACACACCCTATAGTCCTTACTTGACTCCTGGTGATTATTTTTTTCTCAAGACTATAATCCGCTTCGCGTGGGAATAAACATAAAAGTGACGAAGTGATATCCGCAACGCTCTACAGTTTCGAACAAAATTTCAGAATATTTTTTCAGTGGTATTTTAAAAAAGATCTTCATTCTAAAAAATGTATTTGAAGTATATGATGACTATATTGAATAATATTTTTTATATCCTTGGGCCAGAACTTTTGGAGCTTAACACGTATGTGGCGTGTGCAGTTTTAGGAAGCACTTAAAAACAACGCTTTTGGCAGCTTACTAAGAGAAAACGAACTAAAAAAAAACGTTTGAAAACCTTTCGGCATGTCATAGTAACACATTTGGCGTTAGGTGAAGTGTAATATAGGTGTAATACGTAAAATGTATTGTAGAATATAATTGCTGAGATTAACATTACAACACTGAATTCTTCACAAATGTCATATTAACGAGTAAACGAGATATAGCATAGACACCATCACATGACCTAATTAGTAAATCACTTGTATTCCACCCGGGATTCCAGGTCGATTCCCGATGGTACATAAAAAAGAGGGTGCTTGTCTGGTTAAACGTTAGACTTGTATAGATCGTTCAGCCAGAAAAATAATTTTGCAATAGTGTGAGTAACACCCTCTGTATTACACAACTTATGTAGTAGCATTGGTTTTAGAATGCCACACGGTTGGTTCGCGCAGAGCGCACGATTCTATTGTTTTTAAATTACTCGGTGATTAGAAAAACACTACCATGTCGAAATTAGGAGTGCGATTTTTGTCTTATGTAACGTATAATTCAAAAATTTTCAAAAGCTTAGAATGTACTTTGTTATAACTTAGTTTCCTAGAATTTAGTATCACTCCATCCACTATTATTTTAAAACTTTATTATTTGACATTGTAATTATGATACATTAATATGTTAAATAATCTTACATTCATTTTATTTTTATGTGCAATCTAATTAAAGCTGACGAACATTTTTATTTTATAATACTTGTACTTACTCGTATATTTATTTTTAATCTTGTAAAATGTCATTCTTGTTATTTAATGTTTGCTAGAATCTGCCATGGCTAAACAATTAATATGTTAAATAAACTTACTTTCATTTTATTTTTATGATTATTACAATTTAAGCTGACAGCATTTTTAATTTAAAAAACGTGTGTGTTCATTTCAATGTTTGAATATAAAATATTATTTTTATATTTTTTTGCTTTTTCACTTCATTAAAAAAATAAAGTGACAAGTTTTTCTAAACGCACTGTTACTCACACTATTGCAAAATGACTTCTGGCTGAACGATCTATAACAATACTTCTCCAATTGCGAAATCATTATCAATACGTGTGATGATCTACGAGTTACGTGGTTACTCCTTAGCCCGAATTTACGATTTATAGGGCCGAAAACAATTATGTATCCCGGAAACGGTCTTCAACATATCCACATAATCAATTCTGATAAGTTAAAGGGTGCCATAGAAATGAATGAATTGACACCATTAAATGGTGTAATTAAGCACTGAGCGATCTGTTAGTTGCTGGCCGTTAGGAGTGATCGTTAATCGCGCCACACAATAGGTGCACCGGAGCGGCACCGACTTGAATCGGATTGATTGTGATTGCCGGAAATCGGCAGGTGCGGTTGGCCAAGGTCTGCCCACTGCCCAGCATCATGCCTTTTCACGGCTGCTTCGGCTTCCTCATCTGCCCTCGGCCAAGATGCATTCTGCACTAAATCACCAATTGTTGCAGCTCTGAAAGATGCATCAACATTGAAAATTCATCCATTTGATATTCGGAAAGACAGATAATTCTACTACTGCTATACAAAGCGCCCATCAATTCCATCATGATGGAAGAGGATGCAATTAAAGAGGTGGAAAAGTTCATATACCTGGGAAGTGTTCTCACCAACAAAGATGATGTGGTCGTGGACATTCAAACAAGATCTTAAATGAAACCAAAGCAGTAGCAACAAGTCACAAACTACTGAACTTGATCATCTTATCCGCAGTGATACATGGATCCGAAACATGGGTCATGATAATCAAAGAGCAATAAAAGTTACTGATAATCGAAAACCAAATACAACGATATTCAAAAACAAGCAGCAGTGGAAACTGATACTTATCAAAAAAATAACAAGACAGACACCAACGATATAAAGCCATGAACGTTGACATGGGCAATGTTATAAATATTATTGCACATCACAAAAACTTTACAATGAGAATATAAATAACCCAACTCACTACGAAGCAACCTGCACTAACTCTAGTATTAAAATAGTGGTCAAAATTTGAGATACATAAAAATTTAAACAATATATAATAAATACCACAAAATAACCATCTTGTAATACGGGACACTAGCGTATATATTGTTAAAGTATAAAATGTTAATCAAGAGGTCCATTCATCTACTACATAACGCGTCTCTAAATTATAAATCTATTGAGTCATGATCTTGAGGATATCGTGCTTGTCTTCAAATCCAAGTAACTTCTTTCTATCAGTCTTCTTCTGTCAGAATGGTAGACTCAGCGACCATTCCTCAGCTTCTTGAGTAGTTTGATGAAGTATCCAGGTAATATAATGACTTTTGGTTTTGGCTGTCGAGGATAATGAAATACGTTTACTAAAAGAACCTTTAACCCCACACGTTCATGTGTACCAACCATGCAATCCACACAAACAAGACAATCATACCAACACATTCGTAATAAATTCAACTATAAATCAGAAGATTAAGATATTTATTAATCCAATACACAATAAATTATTATGTTATTGCATTAGAACTATTTACTAAAAATAAAAAAGTTGAGTAATTTATATATATTTAATACTCGTAACTAGATGTTTTTAAATTTCTCGGAATAGTGGAAAACTATCAGTTGTTGGATTTTAACAAGCACAAAGACTCGAATTCATAGTGCGACCTCAACACTAAAAACTAAATTATGACTATTTTTTACTGTAGATATTAGTGTTTCAAGTTTTATACAAATTTGTCGTTACTTCCTCAAATAAGGGAGTAATTTGGTGTTATTACCTCACTTTAAAAATTGAAGCGTTTGAGGTCTGACTCGAATTTTAAGTATAGATATTAGTATTTAGGCCGGAATATGAATTCAGGCTTAAGTCTTAATAAGACCAGAAGTTCCGATTGCTAGAAGAACCAAATTTAATGTCAATTCACAGGTACAAAGTGAACTATAAATTACTTTTTTTCCGCTACATTTATAAATTGTAAATAATTTTTAACTTGGACATTATTTCATTTCAATTTTAACGGTTCTTTAACTTATTATCTTCTTCTTTTTCTTAAGTTTATCTTCTCTTCGGAGGTTGGTGATGATCATGACTATCTTGACATTTGAGCTCCAGCTCTGAACAAAGGTATGGTACCACAATCATACCATTCAATCAACCAGGAGATGTGTCGGCTTCTCACATTTCTTCTGCGCTTTATTTTCCCCTGCAATATCAGTTGAAGGATCTCATATTTTTCTCCTTACGTTATATCTCTAAAGTATTCTATTTTTTTCCTTTTGATGGTCGCTAATACTTCTCTACCTTTATTCATCCGTTTCAAGGAGTCATCATTACGGACTTTGTTAGCCCATGAGGCTCTCAGCATTCTTCGATAGCGCCATATTTCAAAAGCTTTAAGTTTCTTTATGTTAGCCTGAGTAAGTTTGAATACTTTAAGATCACAGAGAATAGGAAGGATATATAGCAACGCAAAATTTACATACGTAAGTCGAGATTAAAATTCTTGTTCCAGAGGAGATCCTGCATTTTGAAGCAGCTTCACGCCTCTCCACTCTTACTATGATCTCTTGAGACTGATCCCATTGATCATTCACTTATTATCTAATTTATATTATTTAATCTATTTTCTCCATTATATTAATTACAAAATTTAAAAAATATATTCAGCATAGTGGTATATTAATGCCAACCTTGATTTAAGGAACTGAAGTCTGAATTTTGAAAATGTTTAACCACATTGAGAGAATGAGTTACGAAAGATTTACAAAACAAATATACTCGTATATGTCTGAAATGAATAGAGAACAACGAAGATGTAGACCGAATAAATCGTTGACGAAGATATAGAAGTTTTATCTGAGGAAAAGGTATGAACTATAAGAAACAGGCGTGTATGACGAGATGTAGAGGAGGCGAGAGAAGTGTGAATAAAGTGAAAAAAAATATCCTCTCTGTTTAACCCAAAAGAGATATGGTATGATGGCATGTATTTTATTTATTTATTATTTATTATTACACATAACAAGAAATATACACAATTTGAGAAAAACAACAGATAATTTGATTTGGACATACAATTTTAATGGATCTGGGTTTGTTGCCTTTCATTTGTCGTATCCCCAGTAAACTAGGCTTTTGCCTGTATCTCACTGAGGATATTTAGCATGAGAAAAATAAATCGATACTTCTTTCCGATTTTTGATTACATAAAAACAAAACCCCGTTGCACGCTCTCATCAATTTGACAAATAGTGACACTCAACTACAACTGGAAACATCTAGCGAAATTCAACTCCTCACACATCATCACTCCAGAAAGACCAAAAATATTCATCCCACACTATACCGCACACAATCATAAGAATACAAATTAAAATCAAAACAAAATTAAAACAAAAAAAAATACACAGAAAAACAAATACAAAAACAACCAAAATTAAAACAACAAGACGAAACCCACACTCACGAGCTTACATAAATCCTTTCCACTCGTCATTCATCCTGAAAGCCCAAGTACTCAAAATCCTGTCGCAATAACAACCACGCTCCGATCGACTGTCTAAATGGTTTTCCTACCTTTACCTTTATTGAAGTCGGCACGCCATTGTATGTAATGGGAGCCAAATAAGCATATTGCCTTTGGACAAAAGAGGTTTTAACTCTAGGGATGGTGAACATTTCATTAGTTGCCATGCGTGTCATGTGTGTCTACTGAGTCTGCATCTTCCCTTCCTCTCGATCTATAGATACAACATTTAAAAATCATCATAGATTATTTTTTTATCAGTCTCTTTAAGCATTATTTATTCATGGTTTAAGCAGGTTGTTGTTTGGTGTGTTTCTACAGTTTCTTTCGACTCCACGGTCAAGATCAGTAGGCAAACATTGTATAATCCGTTATACAAAATTAACAATTTCACAATATTATGTAACGATTTTGTACGGAGTATCTAATATTAATTAACTGAGTCATTTTCTGGATTAAAAAATCGTAAAAGTTCTGATGAGATACAGGAACATATTTCTTCTTACAGTGCTTTATCATTCTACCAAACGTCGGCCATCATCTTGTCGATCTCGATCTTGTCAGTATCTACAGATTTTTTTATCTCTTTATGATGACCTCTGTTGCCAAGTTGGTAAGACATCTGTCTACCAGTCCAGGGGTTACGGGTCCGCACCCCGTTGGTATCTAGTTTATTTTGAAAAGGATTCCAGCCTGGTATTCGCTTAAGACCTCTTTAAAACCTTTCCGGTAGCATGGAAAAGATTGCCACATGGCAATAAACGCGCCAGATTGTAGTATATACAATAAACGCGTAATAAAATATTACATATATTTTTGATAATTGTGTAGAGGAAATTTATTTTATATTTGAAAGTTTTAACTCAATTACCGTATTAGCCCGACGATAAGGCGAGTTTTTTTATTTAAAAAGGCGACACGTAAATAGGGGGGTCGCCTTATATTCGAGTATTATTTTTCATAACATTATAAGGGCGAGGGAAATGCTTTTGTCTCAAAAAATCAGATAAAAAATAGTCGCCTTATAATCAGGGTCGCCCTATAGTTGGGCCAATACGGTAAACCAAATAACAAAAAAAGGTCTCAATATAGCATAATGACAACAGGAACAATGTTACTCGTGCTTCACTGTGAAGTGGTTTAATTAATTATATATACAAAGTTTATTAAACTCAATCTTTAATTAATCCACCGATATATAGAACATATCGATATTGGAAAATTCATTCAACATGGGCATTCCGTGTGCGAGTGATGTTACTTTTAACATCTCAGTTCGTGAATACGGTACCAAAAACAATCTTAATCCACAATTTCGGAAATAATTGTTCGATACATTAAACAAAAGTTATCGTTTATAAATATGTTATAAACTGTTTGCTATTTTTCCTGTTAGCAATTTGTACTTGTATAACCAGATACATAGATCTCTTCAAACGCTTAAGGAGTATTATAAATAAATAAAACATTTATAAATATGGGATAGAGCCATGGGTAAAATCAATATTCTTTGCCATAAAGGTGTGGAGAAAATCTTTGAACCATCTGGAAAGCACTACCGTCACCGACACCTCCACCGGCAGACGACAGCCTTCCTCCATAGGCAACCGCGTATCTCCCATATTTATCATATATATGTATTAGTATTTTTAAAAAGTCACACACGTCTCTACACATACCTATATACTCGTATATATACAACATTTTATGCTTTACTCACCATCATCTCACCTCCATTATTTTTCACTCACACCCATCTAATATATATATAACCGTGTGTGACATCGCACATCCACAATTCTATGTATATTCGTATGTAATATTATTTATATATCATTACATTTATATAAGTATTTAACGTTCTTATTATTTCTCATAATCATTCATCAAACAAATTACATAAAACTATCCCTCCCCGTCTCCTAAAACAGGAACCAAAATATCCAATTAAATATCATATCAGTCAGAAATTATCCGATGAAGGAGTAAGGCGTCCTACCATTGGACCGAGACTCCGAACGAGATATTCATCACTTGGCTGGAAAGCACTATCACAAAAAAACTGGATTTCTCTCGGGCTGCAAATAATTAAGCCGCACTCGAATCTACTGCGAACCAGTGAATTAATTATAAACATATATAACAGCGCCACCGTCAACTACCCTAAAGAGAGTGAGATGGGCCACTAATTTCTTTGGATGGATACAGAACACCAAATTTTAGCTCTCGTGGTACTTGTAATTTGGTCTCACAACTTATTAAGTTATTGAAATAATAAAGAATCTGTAAAATGTATACAAATATTTTTTCATGTTCATATATCCTCAGTTAAATACAGGTAGAAGCCTAGTCTATTAGGTTCACAACAAATGGCATGCAACAAATCCAGATATATATCATTTGACAGTGTCCACTTGAAGTAATTTGTTTTTTTTACATATTTTATATAAACAAATTATGTATATTTCTTATCATATAACCTAAATAAGTTAATATTCGTAAAAACCTGAGTTTACTGTAATACTCGTACCAATTACCAGCTAATATTAGTCTTGACTAACACTACCATTCAAGTGCTTCAGAAAACGAATTAATTAATCAAGTACTTCAAAAAACTTAATAATTAATCAAGTGGTTCAAAACACTTGTTAATTAATCAAGTGCTTCAAAAAATGAATTAAGTAATCAAGTGCTTCAAAAACGTTAGATCTCCCTTCAGTGGCAAAGCGTGTATGTCCTGGATTTTGATCATCCTTTTTTACAATCTTCCTTTCCTTTTCCATCCATCGGTAACCTTATTAAATTTGTATTTTGTTTTTTATTGTGAGTGGGATTCTTTTATTTTGTTTTTTTCATCGTATTATTTTGGTGTGGTATATTATTTTTCCTCTACGTCAATTTTCCTCGTACCCCATCATTCACTCAAAACTTAAAATTGTATGGTTGGTTTTAGAGATTGCTAGTTGGCAATAAACTATGCCATAAACAGATCCTTTCGTGAAATTTTAAATATTCATGTATTTTCTTCAAAGTATAATATAATAGAAATATTTAGTAATTTGGAATATATTTCCACAATATTGTAATGAAGCCTTTAGAAATATTTATGTAATAACAAATTAATGTATAACAAGAACAAATTCTATTGCAATCTCAATCATTTGAACTTGTCAATTGTTGACGGTTTTAATGTCAGTTACAATAAGTATTTACTCAATACACTTGACCATAGTCTGCATATTCTTGAGTAATATTATAGTTACTATCCATTTAATTGGATGTTAAAATATGGATGCCATTTAAATATCCTTTAATGTGGGTTTTAACCAGGAGGCTCGGATTCGATTCCCGATGACACCCGAAAAATATTTAAAAGAAACATCACATTCAGGTAGTATTGTGTTGTATTACACTTTCGTTACATACAGTACAACTTGGCGGAGTTATTACAGTCAAACAGAATTATGTTAAAGTGAAAACCATACTGGAATCCTTTTTAAAAAAAATTGGGTTCCAGCGGGAATTGAACCCGCTATCCCCAGGTTGAGAGACAGGCGTCTTACCAACTAAGCATTGGAAGTCGTCTGATGAAAAAATTCGAGCGGATTAGACGTGTGCGAGTATTGTTACCTCTTCTCATGCGGTAGTATTACCAACAAGTACGGATAATAAGTTTTGAGGCTACTTCAATGGTTCTAAGCCCGAAGGCTCGGTTAACGAAGTCGAAAATAATGTTGTTTCAAGCTCTTCAATATGTTTAGATGTGTTGAACGAATGAATAAATATATCTTTTAGTACTCAAATAGGTCTGCATAACTTTTGACTGGTCGTTATTAAAATCATTTTCATTTTCCTTCTCCCGTGATGTCGGATCTTAAGTCCGTCGTCCCTACTATTCTTTTCACACTCAAGAAGTGTGTCTCCACCGGAGAAGCAGTTCCTTTGGACAGTTCATTCTTTGTCACTGCGTAACGTCGCGCTCATAAAAAAATAAAGAAGATTTCGATCTTTTAATAAAGATCGCGCTGGATTGGGGCTTATTTTGTCCCACGTAACAGCGGGGGGGGGGGGGGTTGGTACGATAGAACTATTATTATAAAAGTGTTATTTTCATCTTCCGTTTTGTATCTTATGCCAAACAAAAAATCCTTTTGTAAATCTTTCTTCTAGCATAATTAAACATATTATTTGAAGAGCAATATTCTTCGAAGGCAAGAAATGTATAAGGATGAAGACGTTTTTATGTTTGAGGAATATTTCACAATGTATGATATTTTACTGATTGCTTCGGATTCAATTCATGCTTCGCAAGATCTTCAAAAGTTATTGAATTTTGAAAATTTAATATTTCGAAAGATACTTGACCGAAAACATGCTACAGGAGAGTGGGAACAGGGATCTAAAGAAGAAACTCCAAAATTAACAAGACAAATTATAAAGATGTATGAATAGACCAAAAATAATATTTTCTCATTCAAATTTTTTTTAAATATTCGATATGTGGAATTTATGAGTAGATGATATTTTTCAGCCATATTGCAAGGAACTTTGATTTTACAATTTAACTTTTGGGGAATGTGGTGTATTCATTCAAAGGACAATTTTATACAGCGCCGTTTAGACCGTGTCCAGGTGAAGCGTTTTACGCGCGATTCGAGTAGCGCGTTTTGAATCTATGAACTATTGTGAGATATGGACGGCATGTATGGGCGCCTAGTATCTCGCAATCGCGTGATTCCAAACGCGCTACTCGAATAAAACGCCTTATCTGAACACGCTCTTAGATAAATTCTCCTCAAGAGCGCTGTAATTCGGGAACCCACTGTTACTAAACAAATCACGGCTGGCGTCATAGGTCATGTGTAACACTTTCTTTATATACAGTATATGTTATGTAGAAAGATAATAATGAGGCCTTCAATGAAATCTAGACTGAAAACTTTTTTTTAAATTGCGTTCCAGCGGGAATCGAACAAGCAACCATCTTACCGACTAGGCCACGGAGGTCATCGGTAGACCACGGTTTAACCTTATTTCTTCTTTTTAACGTTCCTCTTCACATTAGAGGTTGGCCATCGTCATGGCTGTTTTAACTTTGTCTGGAGCTCCTCTGAACAATATATCCGTGCTACAGTGAAACCACTATCTTAGGTTCTTCAGCCAGGAACTCCTTTTTTCCTTACACTTTATTTTTCTTGTATGTCCCCTTGCAGTATGACTTGGATGATTTCATGATTGTTTTCTCCCATGAAATCCCCAAAGTATTTTCCAATCTTCTCTAAATGCAAGTGAATACTTCTTTGCCATTTTTCATGTTTGTCTTCTCCTCATTCGAGCGAGTACTTCTTTGTCTTCCTACACTTTGTTTTCTTTGTATGTTTATCTTTAATATGACTTGGATGATTTTATATTTGTTTCCTCTCATGAAATGCCCAAATTATTCCAATCTCCTCGTCTTAATACGAGTGAGTACTTATTTTTCATATTTGTAATAATATTTTATATTAAATCGAATTGAAATAATCTCATATAATCTTACTTACATCTTCAGATTAATTAAACGTAACTTACTTTACATGGTTGCATTGTCCAAGTTGTACTTAAGCACAACCAGGACTGATGTAGAAAACCCATTTGAATACCATCAGACAGAAGGGTCACAAGGGCATAGGGGCTATCAGATCGATATTTCATCGACGCAGCTTCCTTTCACCCAAAAATAAGCTCCTCCTCTATAAAACCCTTATTCGTCCTATATTAACCTATGCTGCACCCGTTTGGGGTAGTGTGAGCAACACGGATCACCTGAAACTCCAGAGAGTGCAGAACAAGGCATTCAAGATATCTTTTAACACCCATCCCAGAACAAACCTTACCCGACTTCACGCTGAACAGCGAGAAGAAACCCTGCAACACCACATCCTCGCTTTACCTCGACCGTCAAGTTCTATAAAAGCCAACAAAATCACAGCAATCCCTTAGTCGCTGCCCTGGGGGCTTACGAGAGTAAATCCGACCTACCCTTCCGTTATAAGCGCAAGCTCCCGAAGCATTATTTGTTGCCTGAGACTAGTCCACCTAGTATTAGCTGGGACGACCAAGGTCTGAGTGAATGTGATGGAATACAAGTAGCCTGAACGAGTGGACTTGTTTTTGCTAAATAATTAGTGTAAGAATTGTTATCTAGTTATAAGTAGTATGTAGGTGTTAATTATTTCTAAGAAATCGTATATTAAAATTGAAAAAATAAAATAAAATGATATGTAGGAAAATAAGATTAAGTAAGTTCATAAATTATAACATATGATTAAGATTAGTTAAGTAATAAATTTGTATATATAGTAGGTATAGCCTTGACAAATGTTTGTACAATAATTTACTTTGTTTAATTTAAAAATTAAAAAAAAATAAAAGTTATACTTAAGCTGAAAAAGATTCGTTAACAGCTATTTCTCCGGATAAAAAAACATTTTTTATCCTGAATCTAAGTAGTGTTTCTGAAGTTTGATTGAAAAACGTACTTGTTGGCCCATTTTAGGGTAGGCAGAAGAAAACTATTTCTATTTTATTCCATCCTAGAACATACATTTCGCTACACATCACCATATGAATACGAGTATTCTTCAACTATCAAGACTAGTTACTCTTCTCTCTCTGTCTTAGAATTTCGCTACACGTCACCATATGAATATTCCCCAACTATCAAGACTTGTTACTCTTCTCTCTGTCTTAGAATTTCGCTACACATCACCATATGAATATTCCCCAACTATCAAGACTTGTTACTCTTCTCTCTCTGTTTTGAATTTCGCTACACATCACCATATGAATATTCCCCAACTATCAAGACTTGTTACTCTTCTCTCTCTGTCTTAGAATTTCGCTACACATCACCATATGAATATTCCCCAACTATCAAGACTAGTTACTCTTCTCTCTCTGTCTTAGAATTTCGCTACACATCACCATATGAATATTCCCCAACTATCAAGACTTGTTACTCTTCTCTCTCTGTCTTTGAATTTGATTAATTTGGTTGCGTCTCGTTTTTATATGTATTCTTTATTTTAATTTGGTTGTTTGTAAATCTTTCATCATTCATTATTTCTACGTGGTCGAACCATTTCTATACTCTTTTCTTCATTTTAAGCACTGAACGTTATTTCAATCCGCATTTTCCTATTGTCTTCTTTCCTTATTCTGTGATACATTCTTTTTCTACACATTCTACGCAACATTCAAATTTCTACAACATTTTTCTTGCTTTCATTATTTTTTCCCCCGTCCAATTTTTCTTTCCTCGTATTCGTTATATATAGTAACATTTAGAGGGATTGCCACTATCTGGCGATCTCTTTCAACTAACTAGAAATATGTTAAAAAAACTATGAGAAAAAAACTAGACTAGCATCCTTTTGAAAAAAACTTATTTTAAATGTGAATTGAACCAGCAACTATCGAGCTGGAAGATAGACGTCTTACGAACTAGGGAGGTCGAGTTTCAGTCGTATATCTTAATGTGGGACCATTTAAATTGTGACCAGCCAGCCAGCTTTAAATCAGGGGTCTCCAAACTACGGCCCGCGAGCACCACCAATCCGGCCCGTTATACTTTATTTTGATTACATTGTAAAATTTACAATGTAAGTAAACCATACAAAACAGAAGTAAATCATACAAAACAATGTCAGTAAATCACACAAAAACTGTTGATGAATGATGCAATGTACGATTAATGGTTTTGAACCACCGTCATTTTCTACGGCCTTTGATACGAGAGCAACGACACCTTTATTTTTTCCACACATGTTTTTGCCACTTCAAGTTTTTCCATTGAATATTGTTTTTCTGAACGGCATTTTCAACTCCTTTAAAAATATCTATTGGAGCGGAGCCCACACTCGCACCCTACGCCATAGATATCTCACTCGCCGGCTAGTCCCAATATGAAAATTTGCGCGCAATTCAAAACTACAGTATGTTGGTATGATGAGCTAGCTGGGTCTTGGCCCTTAGGACTTAGTGGAGGAGTCAGTGTGGCCCTTAGGCTAAAAAGTTTGTAGACCCCAGCTTTAAATGTTCCGGTGGGTAAACAAATTGCACAACCCATCTTTCACTTTATTGCTTGCTGCTACTCTTCTTTGAATATGTTTTAAGTAATAAATCTTTGCACCAGCTTAAGTTTAGTCTTTTGTCGCTTTTAGCTGCTATAAGCTTGTTAAATTTTAAAAATTCTCTTTCAACTTATGTTAAATAGTCTTAAATATATATTATATTGCCTATCCTAAAATACATTCATAGTTTTATTGCATGTTGTGGAGATTAGCACAACTCCAACAAAAGTACCTAAATTATTTATGTGTATACCGGGTATCGCTTCCCACTCGCTTCAATACGACAGTTTTACGATTGCATTTATTCAGAATAACTTGAATGGAGATTTAAAGGGATGAATCACTGTATCTTTACAGTGGCTGTGCAGGTATGCATTTCGCCTTCATTAAATAAACTACTTGAAGGCATCAGAAATTATTACATCGATCAATTCGATTTTTTAATTAAGATGAAGAAAAAAACAGTATGAATAAGGAGATGTCTAGTAAAATGTTAAATAAAGAATATTGCGAAATCGATGGTAATGGTTCCAGAAAGAGGCGTGGTAAAAAATAGTAATTCAGAGAAATGGGAACAGGTAGATGAACCATGTTATCTGGGCAGGAAAAAGGTTACAAGTAAACATCCACGGAAAAACTGCGTGTCCTGAATAATCTTTGGTTAAAGGCACCACAGCAGCGCATCTGCAATGTTTGCTGCGGGTAAATACGACGGGATTACATAACTGCTACGACATCGCATAGGCTAAAATAACGTATTTGGTCTACACTGTCTACAGCAAACAATGCAGCAAGTTATCACCGCTCATCTGCACTAGGCTCCAATCCTCAGTAATCAGCATAATTTTGACATTCCTAATTATCATATAATATATTATTATCTGTCACCTGAATTATTTTCCTTGTGTTGGAGGGCCAGGATTTACTTCATATTATTAACATATTAAAATTCGAGACAACATTTAAGAACCGAAACAATAGAGGTGGATATTTAAAGAAATAAAAATTAACATCAAATTTTATAGATTTCAACTAAAATAGAGATAAGAATGGGAATGGTCTAGAATCTAGACTCTAGATATTAGGGACGAGGAATATTTTGAGATAATGCTTTTTAAGTATTTTTTTCTTCGAAATTGTATTGTTGAAGCATATCTGATTGATTTAAGAAGAATGTTTCATTGTGATGTATTGAAAAAAAAAATTTTCAAGCAGATACAGCTTGCATTTTTCAACACTTCGAAGAGTGTTAACAGAACATGCAGATTTTTACCTTTTGACGAACGTGAAGAACTTCATTTTTTAACATCCTCAGACCTGGCGTCCATTATAATGGACATAGAGTTCCTATGCACTTTGTCAACAAGTTTGTAGTATTTTATGGTTCGAGATATCAAACACCTTCGTAATCAATTAAGCGCAAACTTAAAATGTTGCTTCAAATTTTAAATACTCCCCGCAACTGTTCACTATACCTCTACTGGATACAGACCTGAGCACAACACCTTGACAAGAAATTACTTGTGGGGACCCGTTAAAACTTGCCGAGAGGCCTGGACAATATGACAATAGGATCATTGTTCAGTACTTGGAGCCACAGTTACCAGAATCGAGTAGTTAATTCCGGCGGTAGACTATTATTTTTTCCTTAACCTGTACGAACACGGTAGATGGTAGAATATTCTACAGTTCAGTTCGATTTCACCACCACCCACCCACGTTGTTATAGAGGACAAACTAAGTCCCCACTCAGCGTGATCTTCAATAGGAGATCGAAATCTTTATTTTTATGAGCGCGACGTCACGCAGTGACGGAAAAAGAACTGCCCAAAGGGACTCCTCCGGTGGCGATACTCTTGAGTGTAAACATAATAGCGCAGTAAATGTACTTATAAAACGGTTTAAGGTCTAGAGTTCAGGCCAGGTTATTCATAAGCATTGTGTATTATTCATTTATTATGTACTTACCCATGAAATTGCATGGGTTATAATAAAATATAATATTTTAATATGATGTATGGAAGAGAAACGTGGACGAGAAAAAATACTGAATATTTGTAAGATCTTATCTGTAATGCAAGAAGTTTAAATAATTTTTAATAAATAATGCGTATATTTTGATTGTTAACTCTTGTCCACCTGAATAATGTACAAACTGTCGAGCTTATTGCCATGTGACAATATCTTCCAACCAACAGATATGGCAGATATATTTTATAGATATGGATACCACGATGACCTCCGTGGCCAAGTTGGTAAAGCCATTGTCTGCTGACACGGAGGTTGCGGGTTTGATCCTCACTGGAAACCACATTAAAAAAAAAGAGTTCCAGCCTGATTTTCCCTTAGGGCTTTTTAAAACATAATTCTGGTTGGCTGGAAGAGATTTCCACATGACAATAAGCCCGCTAGGTTGTACTGTATACAAGGAAAGTGTAATACAATACAATACCAAAGAGAATCTTACCTGCAAGCTCCAGGCTAGGAGATAGGTGTCTTATCACCTAAACCACGAAGGTCACCTACGAGCTTTAATTTATTAATGAGAAAACCACGCTTGTTATAGATATTTTACTAAGAGACAATGCTATGCAAATTGTTATTATAGTTGATTTATATATACATCTTATTGTATTAGGTGTACAAATAAGTTTCCGCCGTTTTTTATAAAAAAAATGGGCATTTATTGTGAAAGAACGGAACCTCATGTTTTATTCGAAGTAGTACCCATCGCTTGCCACTACTTTTCCCCATCTTTCTGTCAGCATACGAATACCGCGTCAGTCATCATCATCATCTTTTGAGGCTATCCACGAATCGACTCAATTTTTGGTATCTTCATATGATGTGAAGTGCTTGCTGCTCAGACAGGCCATGCGTCATCGATCAAAACAAGTGGTAATCAGAAGGAGCAATATCTGGTGAATATAGCGGGTGGGGTAAAACTTCTCAATTGAGTGTTTCCAAATAGGTTTTGACCGGTGCCGCAACATGTGGACTAGCATTATCATGCAGGAGAATAATTTTGTCGTGTCTGGCGTAGTAGTGGGCGCGCTTTTCCTCGAGTGCTCGACTCAATCTCATCAATTATGTTCGGTAGACAGCCCCAGCAATGGTTTCATTCGGTTTGAGCAACTCATAATACACGACACCCAGCTGATCCCACCAAATACACAACAAGAGTTTTTTTCCATGAATATTTGGCTTAGCCGTAGATGTTGAAGCATGACCAGGGGATCCCCATGATTTCTTCCTTTTTGGATTATCATAATGGATGCATTTTTCATCACCAGTGACTATATGGTGCAGAAAACCCTTTCGTTTATGCCTGGCAAGCAGCATTTCACATGTGGAAAATTGGCATTCAAAGTTTCTCCGTGTCAGTTCATATGAATCCCAATTTCTTTGTTTTTGAATCATTCCCAATGATTTCAACCCATGTGCAATTGCTTGTTGAGTCACTCCTAATGTAAGTGCAAGTTTTTCTTGCGTTTGGCACGAATCTTGATCCAATAATACTTCCAATTCCGCGTCTTCGTACACTTTCGGCCTTCCGCTACGTTCTTTGTCTTCGATGTCAAATTCACCGTTCTTAAACTTTTGAAACCACTCACGACAACTTCTCTCACTTAAGGCAGCCTCACCATATGCTTCTACAAGCAATCGATGCGCCTCAGCTGCAGATTTCTTCAAATTGAAGAAGTAAATCAAAAGTTCCCGCAAATGACGCTTATTCGGCTCAAAACTTGACATTTTCGAACACAAAAAAATATGTTATACTGATAAAAATTCACTAATATTTCAAGGTCATGTTGTTGACAGATGTCCAACCTTACGATAATGACATTTTACATCTGACAATTTTAACCATAACTTACTGGTGGCGCCAACTTTTGTCAAACGGCGGTGACTTATTTGTACACCCAATAGTTCGATATGCTCGTTACAGAGCATTCGTGATCATTGTACTTGATCTTGTGAGCGAATTGACAGCTGTAGCGAATTGACAGCTGACAGATGCGCTTCCATTCACGGTCAGTAGCATATGTTAACTACTACGCTCTTGGAGTGAGCTGTTGGTTGCATTCCTTACCAGTTATTTTCATTGCGTTGATGATCTGCCCCGTGATCAGGACCCTTCAGTTTTCCTTTGGATCACCAGTCTTTTCATTGTAACTTCCCATCTGATAAGGCCGAAGCACCTGAGGATTCGCAGTTGTATAATTGAAGACAAACGCTGTTTGATTTATAGTTCTTGCAAAATTCACTAATGTGTCCTATGTACTGTCCAAGATACACGCAACATACGTCACCAGCACCACATGTCTAAAGATTATATTTTCTCGCTTTCCTTTAATCTCAATGTCCGTACCTTTTCTCTTAATATACACGCAATAGAATCAACAATTTAATATACCTTCCTACTTATTTTTCACAGCTTTCTTTAAATGCATACAAGTAAACTGCATACAAATGCACACATAATCGGATCTAGTATATCTACAACTTTCTCGCTATAATGCGGAGATACAACCTGTTATGACGAACTGGAGATGTCTCTTTTCATAATTGCCAATTAGACATAAGTTTCATATTGCGAATCGAGTTTCAAGAAGAAGTCATATTACTTTACAAATAAATTGAAGATATAAACAGTTTTTATTTCATCAGTATTTACTCTTAAAAATAAGCATGAAAAAAAACAATTTGGTAAAAGAAATAACTGAAAAAAAAGTATTCCAGTTTGAATAAGACTTTATCTAATATTGTAGACAAAGTGTTATCTAAACTGAAACTCCTTTTAAAGAAAGTGACGTGCATATTCCAGTGGTTCTGAAAGGAATTAATAAAATGTCGTCTCCTACTTCACGAGCTAATTGATCTACAATAAATATGTGTATAACATCCACATTTTTTTGCATTGTGTTTTAAATGTGAGGTATCCAATTAAGTTTATCGTTAATAGTGATTCCCAAATACTTTATACTATTAACACTTATATTGCAGTACACTTGAACCTTAAAAATAAAAATATTGACTACCGAACTTTATTATCAAAGAGAGTTTTTTTCAAGACTGTTTATACTCTATGATATGAATTATCTCGACAAAATACCTTTTTTTTTTAATTTTAAAAATACGCTTAAGATTTTTTTGATAAAATAATTTTAGACCTGTATGTTTGTATATTACGTGTTATAAGAATCTGATTTAAATTTTACCATGAAAGTTCATCGTCAACCAATTATAATATAATTTCTATTACTTTTATAATTTGTCTTTACATTGACGTGGTAACGTGCGTGATGATTTTAATAATTTCTTTATGAGTTATTTCTTGAATCTTCGAAAAGACTATTGTTTCACTTTGTGGTGCCATGTTTTTGTAAAAGGAAAAATAAGTAAATAAAACACTTATTTTATATTTTTGTGTTCACCACTGTTTATTTTTGGGTTTACTACTGGTTTCGAAGACCATCGTCTTCATCGTCAGGTGAAGATAAAATAAATTGCTAAAAATACATTTCCTGTACAAGTGTAAATAATATTATAGGAATGAGGTAGGGGGAGAGATGTGATTCAATGGTAAATGGGGTGGGGAAAAAAATTAAATGAAAATGAATCTTTCAGGAAGGCAATGAATTTTAATTTTCCTAACATTTTAGATGTTTGTACATAGACTACACTGCCCTTAGCAATGGTTCAGAAAAATGCAGAGGTTTTCAAAGTGTGCTTTATGAAGTCCCAGAGGCCTCGCGATATGTTCGAAAATTTGAATAATTTCAGAAAATGTAGGTACATTAAAAACAAAATTTGTCGATATGGAACTGGTTGAAAGTCAGTAAAGGATGAATATTTTTCACTGAGTGCTAAAATTCATCGAATCCTTGTTCCCTCTTCTATCTCTGCGTCGTTTTGGTTTTTCGAGGGTAGCTGTGATAAAAATCAAATATAGCTTAAAACTAAACGGGAAAAACGAAATGAGCGTAACTGTATCTATTTGATTTCAAGATTTGAAAAACTGTGTGGTGAATAAAAGGCTCACCCATCCCACTGTTTTTTAGAATGCAGTGAAAAAATCTTTATACACTAATTGTGCCGTGAAACAAAAAAGTTTGAAAGCTTCTGACATATTCTGATGTGTTGACTTTTGGTTTGTACCTTCATGCCGCTTGGCGTCGCTAAAACGCCAAACCTATCACGTATACAATGTTTTGTATTAGGTGTATCTTTCTTATCACAATACTGTACAGCCATGACGAGCCCCCAAAACCTAAGAAGCCACTTATCAATGTTCCGTCTATTTATTTTACTAGCGACGCAGCAATTTTTTTTATGAACGCTATAATAATACCAAATATATTACATTTTGAACAATTCAATGTCTATTTTATAAAAATATATTTCATTGTTAATATATATTTTTTAACATAATAAAATCTTATGCTAGATTCCTATTTGAACACAGTCATACCAGGAGTTGCTCAAGGAACTCTTGGGTCCATAGCTTCTTCGAGGAAAAACGAATATGAGGATGGATACCACTTGAAGACAAACTCTCTATTATTGTTAATAATAACTTATTTATTCCTGAGAAATAGATGAATCACTTTGCGAGTGCTTTCAAATACTTATTTATTTAACGATTTCATACAAATACATCAGGCTGATTTATTTGCTTTAAATCAATTTCTTCCAATCAACCAGTGTTTGTTAAAGTAATAATAATAAATGTACAATTTACAGTTTAGAGAGCAGACTCTCCTCAAGGGTGTCTGTTCTAACTCAGGATTTGCAGACAGATTAAAAATATTATAAAATAAATATAATTAAGTTGAGTGTTAAGATAGGACGGAAAGTGATGCATGTGGCCATTAGATTGGATGCTTTTGCAGCTGCATATCTTTAGAAAATATATTTGGTAAGAAAACCGCAGAAAATTTACCAAGGGAAGATGAGTTACAAATGAACCTTTGTAGATCTTCCGACATGTTAAAGTAACAGTTTCGGATTATGTATTATTACAATCTATGATTATATCATATATGATATAATCATAGATTGTAATAATACTCTCAAAAAGAGTTGTAATATTAGGGTAAATTAACAATTATAAAAATGAAAGGCGAATCTCAAAGAAAATATAGATTAGGCTGGGAATTATATGGGAATTATGAACAGTGAATATTTTAAGATAAATAATGCTTCATAAGTTTATTCTTAAATATCGATATGTATCGTGGACACCATATAAGAATTGTTTATTGGCCTTTCCAGTTCACCGCTCTTCTTCTTTTTTTTTACCTGTACTGTCCATGCAGTGAGACTCTGGAATCAGTAACTAACCAATATAAGACTCGCTCCGTCCTTGGCATGCTTTAAGAAGCGACTGAAAAAATCTTCATTTCTAGTCGGTAAAATAACGTGTTTCATTCCTGATTTTTCTTTTCCTTTCCTCTCCACCATCTCTTCCTTTTCTTATGATTGATGATATCTCACTTTATATGAAAAATAGTGTTCGGGTGATTGTCCGTCTTTGTGGGGTTTGTGGGCATATATGTTCACGTATGTATTTATGGATTTCGTGGGGATGGATAGTCATTTGAACGATTTATGCGACCATGTAACTTACTTCATCTACTTTTGTCTGATTGATTGGAAGAGATTGCCGCCTGACAATAAGCCCACCAGATTGTATTTGCAATAAAAGTGTTAAATAAAATAATAAATAAAAAATAAACAAGAATCGAGGTGCCTTTTATGAATAATGATTGCTCTGGTTTAATTTAATCATCAAATATGTTTGTTTATGTACGATATTTTTATTACATTCATCATATTTTTCATGGATTATTAAAAATCTATCAAAGAATTTCGATCAGTTAGTTTATGTGTAAAAATAATATTGCGGGAAAAATATATGCCGCTCAGTGGCACAACTTATAGGAAACAATGGTATCTACGAGTATCTACGAGTAATAGTATGTACGAGTATTAAGTGCTTATCAGTATTTAGGTTCATAAAAGTCCTTTGAATATTTTTAGTTGGAACTCTATCTGCGTTCAAGTTTACTCGGTACTGGAATATTTCTAAATACAGACTCACCCCTAGAAAATTTGCCGCCCATTGTCAAAAATTAACTAAACCTTACTAAAAATAAAACAATAAACAAAGTAACGTCTCAAATTTCAGAGGAAAAATATGTTTATATCAAGTTATTATCGTCTTCTGTTAAATTTGTTCGAAGATTTTCCAGCCTGTTTAAAATATTTTTCAGAGTTGATGCCATGTTGAAGTGACTCAAATGATATATTAACATCACTTTGAATATGAAGGCTACAATACTTTCGAAACGTCAGCTATAATTTTACCTGGGAGTTAATGATTTCCAAATGGATCTGCACTCAGCCTTGCATAGTTACTTCGGACCAATTGGTTTCTCCAATCTAGTGGAATCAACAGGTACAATCGTTTGGCAGCATTTTTAGCTTTTTAAGAAAGCATTAGGATCATGCTGGATTGTTTTTTAATCCAGGTTTTAAGCAGTTTCTCAGTATAGTTACGAGTCACTTTCCTTCTTCCATTGCTTCAGACCTTAAGTCGTGGTTGCCACTACTTTTTACTTTACGAAGTGTTCCCTCCGAAGCAGGAGTCTATAAATAAGGGTCAGTTCCTAGTCGAGCTATAAGGTATATAGATTTTAATCTTATAGTATGTGGTGACTAATTTTGCATCCCTGGTGAACGATGGTAGTATCGAACTGAACTGATGATTCTAAGTGTTTCGAAGACTTCTGATCACTTAGTTACTAGATCCATCTCATAAAGACATTCTTCATAATTTAGTTTGTAAAACGCTTAACTTCCAACTCGGAGATTTTGGGTGTGATTCCTGATAGATTCTAATAAAATAAGTTGGTTAATTCTTGGTTTCACATAAAGCCTTTAAACATCGTTTTTGCCGATTGAAATAAATTACCATATTGTAATAATCGCGTTAGGCTATAGTACTCGTATATACAATATAACATAAATGTAATACAAAAAAATGAAATTAGTTTACAATACATATGGAGGTTTGGCAAAGGAAGCATGTTCAACCGGTTGTCTCCTGTTTGATTTTTCACAGCTAATAACTGATCTTTTAAACAAAATTAAACATTATACTTGGTACAGGTGGGCGTTGAATTAGGATATATTTGGTGTAAATAAAGGCTGTAAATATAAATTAATTCAACAATTTATCGCTTTGAAACAATGGTTTAATATAATAATAATAAACAAGTGTCAGTCATGTGTCATTTGCGGACGGGCCACTGCGTGGTGGCGAGTCACCTTTATATAATGGGTATTGTGGAGAATCCCGGCTGCTAGTGTGGTCTGGATGATGAAACTATAGATTATGTATTTTCCGTCGTGCTTTGCGAGACATACTTGATTTACTAAACGCCTTATCTATACCGCGTCCAATGGATGTTGTGATTCTTCTTTCTTCGAGAAACTTTTCCATACATAGATCAATTCTTATTTTTTTTAAGCTTAATCAGTTGAAACTTGAAATTATATAGAATTGACATTTTTAAATTAATTTCATTATATTGACTTATAAAATGACATAGCGACTCTAATTTGGTGGCACAAATCATCCTAGTTTTGGTGGATTGCCTATTAAAAAAAGCATTGAAGTATGTATGAAAAAATGACTATACCCAGATTTTACCTGGTGTAGGATTACTGTGTAAATATCAAGCTATTATGCATGTATTGTATTTGTATGAGTTTCTTTTTAAGACGGCATACATTTATGAAATAACTTTTAATCGATCGAATATTTGGATTTGGTGTAATTTTTTTCGATACCTTAGAAAATCGAGTCATTTTAGTATAATGTACATCCATATTGTGACAGGATTTTGAGTACTTGGGCTTTCAGGATGAATGACGAGTGGAAAAGATTTGTGTGAGCTCGTGAGTGTGGGTTTCTTCTTGTTGTTTTAATTTTGGTTGTTTTTGTATTTGTGTTTCTGTGTATTTTTTGTTTTAATTTTAATTTTTATTCTTATGATTGTGTGCGGTATATTGTGAGATGAATATTTTTGGTCTTTCTGGAGTGATGATGTGTGAGGAGTTGAATTTCGCAAGATGTTTCCAGTTGTAGTTGAGTGTCACTGTTTGTCAGGTTGATGAGAGCGTGCAACGGGGTTTTGTTTTTGCGTAATCAAAAATCGGAAAGAAGTATCGATTTATTTTTTCATGCTAAATATCCTCAGTGAGATACAGGCAAAAACCTAGTTTACTGGGGATACGACAAATGAAAGGCAACAAACCCAGATCCATTAGAATTGTATATCCAAATCAAATGACCTATTGTTTTTTCGCAAATTGTGTATATTTCTTGTCATGTGTAATAATAAATAAATAAATAAATAAAATATATAATATATAATAATATAGTATTGCATATTAGTTAAAGTGCAGAAACCCTTATTGTAAATGCGCTATAGTGTAGTGATATAAAGGCTGGGGATCCATGGAATACTGTGGTACGTAATACATTGGACCATAGAGTTCGCTAAAGCAGTAGATGTAAATATTGAATAAAAATGTCGCTCCCGAAAATTGCCTAAGCTATCTTACCCACAAAGACGGTCCTGTCTACGAGCCCCTAAAGTATTATGGAATATTTGGACGTATGTTATATATGCAAAGAGGAATCAACACATAAAAATGTTTTGGTTTCTTTGAAATATTGAATAAACATATCTCAATTTTGTCAAGCTAATGCATATCACGTCAGTTAAATGGATATTTCATAATTAAATTCAGTCATAAAAATATATTCCACATAAAGCGTCTGGATATTTTCTTGTAAATCGTGGATTGGGTCCTTTATGCATAATAATGTATTTTTTTCTAGTTAATGTGACTAATACCAACAGATTTGACAAACAGCAAAACATTAAGATTAACAATTTGGCGTGACAACAGATAAAGGGACGAGTCCTTTATTGGTCACGCCACTTTGTTAAATCGGTAAAAACTGTTCACGGCTCTGTAATTTAATCAAGATTTCATTAATATTGAATTTATTAATATTATTATCATTTGGATGTTAAAATGCAAAATTACTCAACTAACATTTTACTAAGAGTCATTGAGGAAACATCACGATGTTGTACGAGTATACAGGCTAGTATAATTTTTTTTTGAGGAATTGAATCACGAAATTCATAATTAACTTTCACGATATACTATATTAGGAGTATAGCGAGATATTAATCGGTAGTACCTTATGAACAGTACTGACCAGTCTATGGTCATTTACGAAGTATTCTGTACCTGGTCCGCTCACATCTCGAACTCTTTACATTTGGCTTCAAGTAAAAGGTCTTTTAAATTGAGCGGTTTTTTAAATTCTTGGATAAAACACAGATGGCGTCGCGAACTTGCCTGGGGCTTGTGACATTTTAGAAGTGTAATGCATGCCATTTATAAAAATGGATTCGTGTAAAATACAACAACGCGTTCAAACTGTTGAATTATTTTATGTATTGTAATCTCTGGAAACGGTGATGTTAATTGGTCACCAAGATAATGTGATCTGACACCGTTGGACTATTTTCTCTGGGGTTACGTAAGAAACCAGGTCTATAAGAATGACTCCATTCAATTCCTGAGCTGAAGGACGAAATTATTCGCGTTATTGGTGAGTTAGAATCGTAATTATGCCAAAATGTAATCGAAAATTTTGACAAAAGAGTGGACATTTGTGGAGCTGCAAGAGGTGAACATTTGGCAAATATTGTGTTTTGTGTTTAAATGTCATAGATTATACTTCAATGACCAATAAAAAGTTTTTTGAAAGAAAAGCAAATTGTGTGTTTTATTCAAGAATTAAAAAAAAAAAAAAAAAACCCGCTCGATTTGAAAGACCCTTTAGCTGCCAGTACACAGACGTTTGTATGTGGCTAATTTATAGCAAACTTCACCGCAACAGCACTTTGTTCTAGAATTTAAAACACTTAAGTGACATTAAAATGTCAGCTGAAATGATGTTTAAACATTTTTTCCATTCACACGACAATTTGCACTGACAATATTACCTCTGATGTTTAAACAGACAACTTTAATAGATTATTTATATTATTAAACATTGTCATAACTTAAAACATCTAATTAATTTCTTAGAATTGTTACTGAAATAGATTTATTTTTATAAAATTTATTATAGCACTCGCGTTTATCAACTGTCTAAAATAAATCAAATAAACGCTCTCAGAAGAACAATTCAGTTCCAACACCACCCACGCCGTAATGGGGGACAAAATAAATCACCATCCAGTGTGATCTGCACTAGAAAATCGTAATCTTAATTTTTGTATGAAATAGGAAATACTACATTGAATCAATTTAGTATGTGCCGTTCTGTTGAATGGACTTTATTCACCTCTCTGATAGCTGCATAATTCCGCGTTCATAGAAGCTTTGAGGTTTTTGGCTGAAGAACTGATCCAGGTGACTATTCAAGTCGTCCAAGGAATAAAAGTTTTTACCGTCTAAGCTGTTTTGAAATGATCTAAATAAATGATAGTCGGAGGGCGCAAGGTCGGGAGAGTACAGTGGATGGACCAAAAGATCCCGTTAAATTGTTGAAATGTCAGGTGGCTAAAGACACGTGTAGTCTAGCATTGTCTTGGTGGAACGCAATACCCTTTCTGTTGGCTAATTCAAGCCGCTTCTGGTCGATTGCTCACATTAATTCACTTAGTTGTGAAGAGTAATTCTCCAAATTTATGATCTAGTTTTCAGGTAACAGTTCATAATAAACTACTATATTATCTTCCAGTTCCACGAAATGCGTAGCATAAACTTCAGATGTAAACTGGCTTTGGCGCTATTTGAAGGGGCATCTCCACGCTTAGACCATGATCTCTTACGCTTAACATTGTTATACACAATCCATTTTTATCACTTGTAACCATCCGCTTTAAAAATGGATCGATTTCGTTGCGCTTCAATAGATAACCACAAGCAGAAATTCGGTCTATCTATTTTTTCTCCCTTAACTCGTACGGCACCCATACATCGGCCTTGCTTACCATTCCAAGTTGACGTAATCGCCTTGACACTGTTGACTGGTTGATTCCAATAATTTTTTATATACCGATAATTGTTATATGCCGATCACTATCAATTAGCGCCAATATTTCGTCGCCATCAGCCTCAGACGGTCGTCCAGAATGTGGTGCATCGCTAAAATTAAAATTGTTTTCACGAAACTTTCTGAACCACTTACGTCACGTGGAATCGTCAACGGCACCTTCACAGTACACAGTACATATCTTCCTTTTGCGTCTGCGAAGCATTCTTGCCTTTCCGGAAATAAAAAAGCACTATTGTCGAAAATGCTCCTTATTTTCTGCCATTTTTAATGCTTAACAAAATGTAAAAAAAAAACACAACCAAATAACACCATTTTTCCCCCAAGTACTCGTTGAAATTCCTGCTGTCAAACAACATCAAAACTTTACACGTGTGAAGTTAATAACACATCGAATATACGATACAACGCCATCTAGCGCCTAAAACTGGACGAACTTTTGCATCAGCCCAATAGTAGTAGTCTGCTGGTACGGAACGGTAGGCTCCATATGGTCTTCGCCAAGCGCGCAATAGTTAAAAACGCCTCACTTGTACTCAGCATGGACGATCTAATGTGGGATATCATTATTCGACTACGTTTGATTATTACTCCAATATTAGTTGTTTCCCGCACGACACGAACATTTGTTCCTGAAAAGGAAATTGGAGGAGTCCGTGCAAGAGACCTCTTCAACAGCACCCCGCAGTTTTTTTTACGGAGTGAAGTTTAGCCTATTCCTCGATCCCCACTCACCAATCCAAGCCGTCCAGACCGCTAAGAGGCTTTTCCTCGAGACCATGGTGTTAGCTTTAATCGAAACCGGACCGTCATTCGCGGAAGCCTAAATCATACAATCTGGGGACAAAAAAGTTTATAATAGATTATCCATGAGGACGATCCTCGAAGATGTCGACATCCCTATCTAAAAACTGAGATATGCCGTCAACTCTCACCCTACGATCTCGGAAGTAGTTTTGAATTAACAGGAAAATATTCCGTAGAATACTGAGTTGTTTTAATTTCTTTAAAATTATAGACCATGAAAAGTTGTCGAAGACGCCTGAAATATCGAAAGATATAAGAACACATATTTCTCTTTTGAGTCTACTACATACCGTTGAATTTGGAAAATGGCATCCTCGCAAGAACCACCGCTTCTAAAACCAAATTGTAAAGGAGAGAGAGGGTAGTTCTATTCAAAGTAATAGTCGATCCTATCACTGACGAGTCGAGCCTATCACGAAATATTTTACTTCAAAGTGGAAGGAGAATTATTGGACTATAGGGCTTTGGGTCTGTTTTAAGTTTACCACCTTGGGATGAAAATCAATAGACCAGTCCTCCAGTACTCAGGGAAAATATCTTCGTACAAGCTCTGATTTTATAAAGCAGTCAATAATGCGTCAGCCAGGCTTCAGCCTTTCTGGACCAAAAGAAAGGCCGAAACAGCGCTTTGTAGGTTATGATATTCAAATACTTTTCCACATACTGGGATTTTGGTATCAATACGCGCTAGCGCATAGATATTTTTTCAGTACAATATTTTCTCTTTCAGGTTTTTTAACCATTAACTGGTTACAGGTAAAAAACTAAGTGCTCATAATTCTCCTTAACCCGCATTTATTATTTTATTTTATTCATCTACAAAGAGTTATATTAGTTAAGATGTAACGTTTACAACCGTTTTGTCAAAAGTAGTAATAGTAGTAATAAAATATTACAAATAACTGCTTCATTCTCGGAAATAAAGATAATAAAATATTCTGAGCGATGCGATATTTTTTCAGTTATCTCTTAACATAAACGTCGTTAAAGATGGTGAACGTTTGAGTACTCTTTCCTTCATTACGACAGACTATTTTTAATTTATTTAAGATATAATATTTGCTTGTTTATATTTTCAACACATACTTCTTATGAAGTCTTCAATTGAAAATCCGCTCCCTGAAAACAATTTACATTGAACTTCAAACAATCCGTAAACCACTGATACGCCCCTATCAGTGACAGAAGAAATACACGAGTACCCGTTTCAAAAAAAAAAAACACGTTAGTAAATAAATTGCCATATATTATAAATCCATTAAACTTTCATTGTGTACAGTAAAACAAGGCCAGTTTATTGTCACTTGACACATATTCCAACCAACCAAAATGTGTTTAAGAGGCTAAGACTAATAAAAGTAGACGGAAATCCTTATTAAAATTATGGGTACCAATGGAAACCAAACAAGCAACCTTAGGGCTAGAAGACCGACGTCTTATCAACTAGGCCACAGATTTTTTGATATGAAATGTAATGTCAAATAAGGTAACAACGCAAGATAATGAATATATACGTACCAGAACGGTTTTGCATACAGCTCCTGCAGTTTCTCCGGCTTTTAACCCTTCCTTCTTTCAATACACAGTCTGCCCAATGGGAAAAGTAACTGATTTTATTTTCGCGTAACCCCCAGTGCCATATATGGATGAATAAATAAGTTAACTAGCGACACATTTCGACTATCTTTCGTAAAGTTTCAAAGCGCTGGCATCGCTGGTTCATTCGTATTGACGTAACAATTGACAGTACCTTCTGAGTCTCGGTCAGAAAAGAACAATAGAGCAGCGTGTCAACATTCATTTTTGTTTTAAATTGAGTAAAAGTGCCACACTTGGTATGTGTATATAATTTACTTGGTTTAACTATATTGTTTTTTTAGTCTTTTATTTATTTAACATTTCATTATATAAACAATTTGATTAACTAATTACTAGGTGGCAATCTCTTCCAACCAACCAGTTTATTCTTCCTCTCTCACGCATCCTAAGCATGTTCGTATTATTTATTTGTGTTGTCAGCCTTTCATTAACCATACGTTATATGAGTGGTTCAGAAGCCAAGTGAACCAAGTCCAAAAACATTGACTTTAAGATCTCTGCATGATAGGTGTGCGAAAAGCTTAAGCTTTTACCAGAAAATGCTTTTGAACAAAGTAAATGTAATAAATGTACTCAATATAGCACTATTTAGAATTGCGATCATACCCTTACAGAATTAGAAACACTTAAATATGTTTGAATCTAGTTTACTCAAAACTAACCAGAATGGACTTGGTTCACTTGACTTGTGAACGACTCATATATACTCAAACAACCTCATAATACTCTTTACCATTCCACAACCATACAAAAAAATATATTGTGATATAAAATATGACATTTTTTTCTTCATTATACTCCTTAACACGTTCACTGCGTATAAAGAGATGCTGAAAATTAACGAATTTTTGAAAACCCATAACTTTGTTAAAAATCAAATTCTACTTTCTATTGAAACATCATATACAAGTGTATTCCTTCGAGTCTTCAAAACACATGAAACCGGCGACGAATCCTTATCGGGAGACGTTTATGAGTGCACTCAACATTCAAGGCTATTTTGTATGGACACGGGAGCCGTGTTCGACGCAGTGAACGTGTTAACTCATTTCTCCTTTAAGATCAAGTCCAACTAAACATTGAATAATAGGTTTTAAGGAGTCTTTGGTATCAAAACAGTGATATGATATACTTAAAAAATAAGTGAAAATGCAGTCAGTAAATAAAAAAGTGAGATTCATATTTCTTTTGGCCCAGTTTCGATTCTCTTAAATTATTTAAAGCAACTAACAACATACTCGTACGTGCATGATACAACTTGATTCAGTATAATCCGCTAATGTTATGCTTTTATATTCCAGGTACTTGATTAATGTCATGCAATTCGCAGTTACCTTCAAATATATTTTTACTAACAAGGGGGGTTATGGTAGTAGTTCTTTTATTGTTATTATGATTTAACTCGTTTCAAACATCAAAACCTGTTATACATCTACTTAAGCCTTAAACCCCTCTTACAAAATAAACAAGTTCATAATATAAAGAATAGAAAACCAGTCTTATGAAAAATATACTATAGTCTATATAATTTCCTTAGTAACAGGTGATCAGTATTTCTCTTTTCCCAGTCGGTTTGGCGACACAACAACCATAACTAGTCGAGCTCTCGCGGAGGTAGGACGTATACTCGTACATTACTAGTCCATACAGCGGCCAGCTTGCATTCTATCGCATTAACTGCAGCGTAAAGTACAGGCGCGCACTCGGCATTTAATTTTTATATTGTGACAAATAATATCAGACGGTAGATAAAGTTTTTTTTTATAATTATTAGTCGCGAATTTAACCTTGATTGGCAGAGACATGTGAAAAATGCGAACACAGTTGGACAAATAATAAATAAAAGTGCAAATCTTTTTGTGTCAAGTGCGAAATCGAAGAACGCGTTTAATTAATTTATTGATTGTGACATTTTTGTATTATATGTATACTGTATGTTTATTTTTAACCGTGAGAAAATATCGGCATTCTGATATATTTTATAATAATGCTCGTAGGTATTATCAATTATTGTAATTTATTTTTAACAAACACTGTTTATTCCACTTTTTTGTAACGGTATAACCCTACCGGTTTCAAGGCTTTCACCTCGTATTCAGGGGAGCACAAACAAGTCTTGTTTGTGCTCTCCTGAAGATGAGGTGAAAGCCTTGAAACCGGTAGGGTTATACCGTTACAAAAAAGTGGAATAAACAGTGTTTGATAAAAATAAATTACAATGTCTTTAAACCTCCACAACTTTAATGCCTTAACTATAAACAACATATTATCAATTAGTTGAAAATTATTTTTATTGTTTGATTGAAAAAATATTTACTTCTCTTAGCTACATTTTTTTGAAAAATAACAGTTTTATTGAAATAAAAAAATCCTTTTATTTAATCACATTTGGTCCATATCGTTGGAAAATTTAAATAATGATTAATGTTTACTATTTTTTTATTTTAATGAATAATAATCTTTTGAACAATGATACTCCATTTTTTTTAAATTTTATATGTCAAAGCATTTACTTTATACATTCCTCGTATTATCCTCGCTACTCGAGCTTCGAATTTTTTATCCGAACTGTCTTAGCTTTCTTCAGGGAAATGATTACATAATATAACCTTAAATATTTAACCAAAACATCTTCTGAATGATGCGATGGGAAGTGCACATAGTGCAAGTATTGAAGAAGCTAATCTTTTTGAAATGCACGACTATGATTTGAATTTTTTTTTCTTTGAAAATTTATGTTTAACAAAATATATTTGTGATTTACTAATAGCTGCTAAATACTACTAAATTTTCCAAACAATATCGCGTACAATTTTCCACACAATATGTTTATTTTCATACAGCACGCACTTATATTAATTTATTTCCACAGGGGGAAAAAAACATTCTACATTTTTTGTGCAGTCAACCAATTAAATTAAAGCTGTCAAAAATATAAATTATACGCAATATAGCACCATGTCATTTAGTTGATTAATTACAATAATAATTTTTTCAAAGTAAATCATTAATCAATTTCAGTCAGTAAAGTGAGATCTACTTTGTTAATACGTATTGTATTTTTAACGTATCCATCAACATAGCTAACGAGAAGGAAGAATATTTTGGCAACAAGTGGCTTTCTTTAAATTCGTTTAAAAGAAGAAATTTCTTATTGTAAATTATATCACGTTATAATTTTTAATAAGAAATTCTTATAATTTTCAATAAGAAAAATATTTAGCTTTTTTTTAATTTTTGGAGTTATGCAGTTTTATTAAAGAATAACAGAATTATTAAAGTATAATTATAACATATTTTAGTCTCTTAATTAATATATTTAATTAAAATGAATGCTTAAGATGCCCGATGTCGCGAGATTAATATTATATGAGAGTAATTTACAAAGAAAATTTTATTATTCTTTCATTACTACTCTGCATTAATTTAGATAATTTAAAAATTGGATGTGGCGTGTGAGTGGAAGAACAAAGAAAGAATGGAAAGGAGACGAATAAATGTTGTGTGTAGAAATGCGTGCATTGAGAAGAATACACGGGGTGATAATGTTTGACATAATACGGAATGAAGTGATTAGGGATGAATGTGAACGTAAGGCTGATGTGTTAAGTAAGATGGAAAATATCATGCTGTGATGGTTTGTGCATGTTAAACGAATGAAAGAAAGACTGACAAAACAAATATATAGTGCAAATGTTAGTGGAAGGCGTGTGAGAGGAACACCAAGGAAAGTATGATTGGATCAAGTGAATGATATTTTGAAAGAAAGAAACGTAGAAAGTCAGAGAAATCATAGAAGATGTATGACAAGGTGTATGAATGTTGAGGAGGCTAAGGATGTGTGTCGAGATTTGGCACTCTGTCCTCTCTACCTGCCCCGACAGGGAGAAAGCGTGATAGTATGTATGTATGTAAAAACTGAATGTTTATACATGGTTTTATTGGTTGTTGAATCTGAAAATGAGATTGCCACAAGTGAAAATATTTATTACGTAATATATTACATATTTATGTTATTATTTGAAGCCAATACTTGAAATAACTTTTGTTTCTTCCGCTTGAATTTTAGAAAGTTGGTCAGAATTGATAAATAAATTTTTTATTAAAAATATAATTAAGTTACAATATTTATTTCACTTCATAACCTGAATGTTTATTTTAAACAATTCTAAGAAAATCACTTAAATACGTTAAAGTAACTCAAATAAAAATAACGAAATAATAATTTACACAGCCCCGTTCAGAGAGCAAAATCTTATCTCTAACTCGAGAATCATTGAAATATTTAAAGTACTACAAAAATAAAGTAAGTGTGAGGATAGGAAGGTGGTAGCTGAGGCCAAAAGATTGGTTACTTCCATGAATCTGCATATACTCGTATATTATGTCTTCATTTCAAGTTGTTTTCAATAAATTTCGAATTCATTTTAAACAATTATAGTAATTTGCTTTACTTGAAAGGTCCAACTTCAAATTTAGGTAACTAACTGCACTAGTAGAAGATAATTAATACTTGTATTTCTAACATAGAAATTTAAAAAAAAAAATTATAAGACTTACAGGATACATTTTTACAAGATGACCTACATAACCTAGTTGATAACATGCCTATCTTTCAACCCCAAGGATAAGGGTTCAATTCCCAATGGAACTTAATAATTTAAAAAAGGGTTTCAATGTGGTTTTTACTTAAAGACGTCTTTAAAATATTTCTTATAATTTGAAGAGATTGCAACATAGCAATAAATCAGTCAAGTTGTACTTGTAATAAAATACAATACAAGATATCCAATATAATGGACATGTTAACGATGAATATTGGCATTAACGAAATGTTTAGGTATTATTTACAATACATAACAATGAAAGATGTCTTCCTTGGTCTAGTTGTTAAGACGCTTGTCTCCAAACCAGGAGGTTGCGGGCTCGATTCCCGTTAGAACAAAAAAAAATGAAAAGGATTTCAGTCTTGTTTTCATTTGAGGGCTATTTAACATCTTTCTGGTTGATTGTAAAATATTGCCACATGGCAATAAGCCCGCCAGGTTGTACTGTATACAACGAAAATTTAATACAATACAATAGAGTTTTTCTTTTCATTAAAACTCGTATATTTTCCATGTTTTATATAAAATCGTTATTTTCTTTTTTTTTAAAGTTGTATTTTTCATTGTTTATATTTTATTACGTAAAAATAGCGTTGGCAATGGGGGGCTAAACTATTATTGTTGCTTTGAATTATGACGCTCCAAGTTCGATTCCTCGGTTAGTTGAATATAAGGTAATTTTTCGTCAAAATTCATTGTTGTTCCTCTCAAGTAATGACATTTATCTCCTAAATAATTAGATTTTTTTATTAAATGTATATTTTGTCATCGTTCATTTTTCTAGAAGCACTAAGTGTATATGTACCTAATAAATATAGCCGTGCAAGGAATCACCCTCTGTTCTACATACCAACTTACAGGACGAATATCATGGCTAAACACTCAGTCACGCGTGGTATAGAGATATTGAACCAACTGAATGACACGGTTGATATATTCTCGGTACCGTCCAGCAGTATGAGAAGAATCCTGGCTGATATTCTTCCTAACGAATAAGCTAACGCTAGAAGCAGACCCTCTTTGTGTAACAGGAGAAATCCGTGCAAAGTGGATAATTTTTTTTAACATCATTGTAATTTGTTTAGTCAAACAATGTTTATTCCACTTTAAATAATGGTATAGCCCTGCCGGTGTCAAGGTTTTCACCTAATCATCAGGGGAGTACATACGGTATAACCCTACCGGTTTATGCTGCTGTGATGATAAGGTGAGAACTTTGAAACCGGTAAGGTTATACCGTTATTGAAAGTGGAATAAACAGTTTTTGACTAAACAAAGTACCTATGCAATGTCTTTAAACCTCCACAGTGTAAGTGCCTTAACTATAAATACTAAATTTTAAGATGATCCATTGTTTTTACTAGTGTATTTACCAAAGTCGATATTTTTTTACATATGTGTTTAAATTTTACGAAGTTAATGTAATTTAATCAATTATATACATACGTATATATCATCACATCGTGTCCCTTGCGGTGTAAGAAGAGAAAATATATTTCCAAACTTTTCTATCCATGCACGCAACTTTGAACAACCTCCCAACCCGGTTTCAATTCCCGTTGGACCCAGATTATTTTAAAAAGGAATCCAGTCTGGTTTACACTTAAGGCATCTTTAACATATTTCTGGTTGGTTGGAAGATATTGCCACACGGCAATAAGCC
The DNA here is from genome assembly GCA_949825065.1 of Odontocerum albicorne. Classification (NCBI taxonomy): domain Eukaryota; kingdom Metazoa; phylum Arthropoda; class Insecta; order Trichoptera; family Odontoceridae; genus Odontocerum; species Odontocerum albicorne. Next base: position 13,632,424 of record OX463848.1, read on the forward strand.
CGCCAGAGTTTACTGTATATAACGAAAGTGTAATACAATACAACTTTCGATTGCTTCACATTCGTACATCTCGTCATTCACAGTCTTCTATTATTCATACTTCTCAATTTATCTTCATTCAAAATCTGGTCCATTTGATCCAGACATATTTTCCTCGGTCTACCTCTTCCACGCACACCTTGCACTTCTGTCTTGTACACTCGCTTAGTCATTCTTTCGCCATTCATTCTCTCCACATGTCCAAACCATCTTAAAGCTCCTTCCTTCATCTTACTTAAAACGTTAATTTTATCCAAGCATTCATTTCTGATATCTTCATTCCGCCTTTTTTCATACATTGGCATTCCTCAAATATTTCTTAGTGCACGTATCTTCACAGCATTAATTTTACTTTTATCCTTTTTCTAACAAGTTCAAATTTCACTTCAATACGTCAAAATAGACATCAACACACTATTGCGTATTGCCGTTTTTGCTACTTTGATATAGCACTGTTGTTGTATATTGTATTAAGTGATCCGTTCACATTGTTCCCTGTCGCTGCCCTTCTTAAAATGTCCCTTTCAACTCACCCGTCACACATAAACATACTATTCAGATAACAGAACCCATTCATCGCACACGGTTTTTACCACACTTCTTTCTATAACACATGTGTATATGATATGTTTAAAGCGATATTTCTCAATTAAATTTAGTCACGGAACCCTTCTTTATATTTTACAACATAATGGAACCCCTTAAATATTTTAAGTGTAGCACATGCTATAATAATACATTTTAATTTTTAAGTTACATTTTTCAATAGAGAACGCAACTACGCGTTTTTGTCTTCTTTCATGTCCCATATATAAATCCAGCTGCTATGTATAAGTGCTTGCCAGGGGATAAATACTCGTACAAGATTTTACTCTTAATTAAATTATTATTATAGTAAAGACCGTTTAACACAATGCAAACTACGGATAAAAACGGAACGTAACCAACCACAGTCGTTTCCGCGTCGTTTTCTAATATTTTGGTAGATGCAGTAGTATATAGTTGATTAAATGTATAGGTTATGCATTTCAGTACAGTTCATTCCCACCAGCACTCACGCTGTTATGGGAGACAAAATAAATCCCTATCCAGCGCGATCTACCAGCTTCTGAATTATTGTAGAAGTATGAAAGCAGTTTAGATAAAAGCTATGCAGTAAAAGCGACCTAACCCAAATATGCTCTTATGTTAGATATAAAGTTCATATAATAGTCTTCAACGTGTAATTTTTTTAAATTTTCATTTTCTTCGCGGAACCCTGGAGTTCCGCGGAGCTCGAGCTGGGAAACGCTGATTTAAAGAGTTTGTATATGGTTATAACAAAATCCTATAACACATACGAGTAAGTGTGCAGTGCACATTTAGCAATTCAGAAGTTGTATTTCTTTTGAGTTTTATTATTTTATACTCGAGTGTAATTTTCTTGTTCCATGAATACAGTTGCCCTTATCGTGGCTGTTTTTATGAACTCTTACGTAATTGCATTGTGTAATATTTTTTAGGCCTTCGATATTAAAAAAAGACTCAACCCACTAAACACTTATTTATGATATCGAAAAGATCAAAATGTTTCTCAAACTTTCTGTATTCTTCTTTTGATTCCATTAAAAAAAATGTAAAACCGAATAAAAATTATTTTTAAAACAGAAAACGTAATTCGAACTCATTGTTCTTGATTTTTTGGCTGAATTATTATTATTAAATAAATAACTCATAAAAATACAAAAATAATGAGATACAACTATGCATATAAAACGTATAATTAGCATGATCATAAAAAAAATACAATTACAAAATCTTGTGAAAAATAGATGATCTATTAATTTTAATGAGAGAAATAAGATTGCTTATTCTTCGTTACGTTATCTAAAATGGGTCTAACGAAAATATAAAATAACACGTTTTTAACAGTCTTATTAATGGGTATTTATTTTATGGTTAAATCACGTCTTCTTCCAAACAAGCCCACATTGACACATTTCTTGAATTATTTTAGAATAGTAAACTTGGTTTAGTTATTTTTGCATAATTACGTCCATATAATATAATACGGAAAATATTTGTTTTATATTTTTTTAAATATTTATTACAACAATTATATCCCGCATTGTTGGATACATTTCCACATCGGAGGTTTCATCAATATAATATAAATATGTATTGACATTTTATAATTTTATCAGGTTACAATGTAAGCAGACCCTGAAGTGAACATTATCGCCACGTTTCGCAGTCGGTAATATCTAGAACACGTGAAAATCGTTTAAAAACAATTAATTATCGATAATATTTACAACTTGTTAATAACCATGACAAAATACAAACTTAACGACACCGTCACGTCGACGAACGAAATTGTTGTGACGCCGAATTTCGTAGAAAATTCACCGAGCGGCGACAAATTCGCGCAGAAAAAATTCGACTGTCCCGACGTAATCGATACAAACGGTGCCTTGCGGAATATGGAAGCTAATCTTGAAAATGTACTGAACAAATCGCCGAAATGTTCCTGTCATAACATTATGGCCATGACTGAATTGAGACACCCGAAGGTCGCGGAGATTTCTTCTAAGGTTAACGGTGATATCGGACATTGCTGCTTCCAAATGTCCAAAGACAGTGTCTGTGATAGATCCAGTGTTTGTGAGAGGTCCAGAGAGTGCTATGTGAGGCACTCTCCTAGCTGCATCAACGGATCCACACCCAATGTGTACCACAAGTCGATCTGCATGGATGGCTGTTTAGCAAACACATATGGCACAAGTAAGTTGCATTTTTATTTATCTTGATCAAACACGGAATCATTTTTATTGTGCATTACTGAACAATGTTTTAATCTTTTCATTTTGTTTTTAATTTATTCGTGACTTGGAATTCTCTTCATAAATACTTCATTGTCGTCTTTTAACATACGGTTATCAAGAAATATACATTGGTGCTTACCAACAATAAACAAACATTAATAACATCACGCCATGTCCCATTTGGGATAGTTCAAGAGGACATACTATATGTCATGTTATGTTATGTTATTGCACTTTTATTGTATAGGATCATTGAAGGATCTTCTTCTCCCTTCATTCCGTTAAAGTGTTGCAAATATTCCTGCCTACTCAAACCTAAATTTTACTCGTGCGATCTCTGCTCTTTCCGATTTTGGACTATGCAGACGTCTGTTATTTGTATAGTATTATACATAGGAACAGCTGGGCAAATTATAGCATCTTCAAAATGTTTGTCTAAGGTTTATTTTTAACGTAAGAAAGTACGATCATATCATTTCATACCAGAAGGCACTGAACTGGTTAAACGTGAGAAATATACGCCAAATTCACAAACTGTCTCTATTATATAATATCCTTAACTGTTCCGCCACCCCCTCTTATCTCGCCGAAAGTTTTCAGCTTCTTTCCGATCATGGACTAGCGCTACGCTCGAACAGAGATAATTTATTGGCCTTTCCAGTTCACCGCTTTTCTTCTTTTACATCGTCCTTTTACATCGTCCAATCAGTTATAAAACAATGTTAGAGTCGCTCCATCCATGGCATGCATTAGGAAGCGACTGAAAAAAACTTAATTTATAGCCAGTAATGTATTGTAACGTGTTTCATTCCTGATTTTTTTCTTTCCTCTCCACCATTCCTTCCTTTTCCTTTGATTGATGATATCTTACTTTATATAAAAAGAAATGTTCGGGTGATAGTCCATCTTTGTGGAGTGTATGGGCGTATGTTCATGAATTTCGTGGGGATGGATACTCATGTGAATGTTTTTTTGCGATCATGGTACTTGCTTTATTTACTTTTAGTTGGAAGAGATTACCGCCTGGCTATAAGCCTACCAGATTGTATTTGAAATATAAGTATAAAATAAATTAATACAAACTAGCGGATTTGTTGACATTTAACAATCTCCTCCAGCCAACCATAAAGGTGTTAAAGAGATCGTAAGTGTAAACAAGACTGAAATTCTTTTTTTTCTTAAAATATTGGGTTTCGACAAGAAATGAACAACCGCCTGTCTTTCAGCCCGCGACCGCCGGGTTGAAAGTGAGACGTCTTACCAAGCAGATCATGTATATTGCCTTTATATCCAGCTCTTGCCTAGTCCTAATTCAAACATCTCGTTATACATGCTTTCATGTTTCTCACATTTCTTGCCTTTTCCTCTGTTAAAATTTCTCCAACTCTCTCCACCCAAAAAGTATCAGGAACAATAAAAATAAACAATAATTATAATTTTTTCAAATTCTGAGTCATGTGTAAAATAATTGTTTTAAGAGGGTACTCTACTCTAGAAATTTGAAAGAATCGTTTTTTTTTTGCATATTCTTAAAGTTTAGACCTTTAAGAAAATGTTCTCAAAAGGAAATTTTAAAATTCTCAATATTTACGAAGTTATATCTATAAATGAGGCAGCAATTACACCGCACCGGAATGACTCGGACAATAATCTCAAAATTTAAAACGCGTTTTTCTCGAAATTACTTTTTTCAACCTTGTCGACATAAAATCTCAAGTTTTATCCAACCGATTGCCTTAAAATCTCATATGAAACTTTGATAAATATTTTTTATATCGTCTCTACGTTGGAAAATTCAAAACTAACTTTTTACTACTTTTTAAAAATTTGAAAAAGAGGGCAAAAAATTTACATTTTTTTCAGACAACCGCCATTTTACGAATTATTTTTTTTCTTTGGTGCCAACTATAACGACAATATTTTTTATTAAGAAACGGTGTATGATTTTTATTTTGAATTTACGAAAGGGTTCTACTCATGTCGACCAGCTCACCCCCTTTTTTCTACAAGATATTACCGCTGATAAATAACATCTTGAATTTTCAATCTTTTTTTTCAAAATTTTTTAAGTATTTTTTATGTAATTTTTATTTATAATTTCATTGTATACTTATGACTTTGTGGAAAATGCTTATGTACTCGTATATGTATTAGATAATTATTTTGAAAAACATTTGCTTTGTTTTTTATTTATTTAATTTTTTAATATTTATTTTACATTTAATACAGATTTAACCTAATCGAAAAAATCAAATACATAACACAAATAAATATGACATAAGTCTAAATATATCATAATTACAATAGAAACGATGATTAATGAAAAATTACGTATTGTTACTACCAATTATATTTTTGTCGATACGAGTACTAGTGGTTAGTGTTGGGCATGTTAGCTAACATATCTGACATCCCGGATTCGATTCGTGACTATATACGGACTTATTTTACTTTTAGACCTGAATTTTAGTTTTTTTTTTGTTGATTATTCGCTATATCATACGAGTATATTATTTGTATATTAAAAAAGATCCAATTCAACTTACATGTTTTAAAAAAAAATGTCTTATTTCTTAGCATACGGCTTTATATGAAACAATATACATATAATAAATACGATATAATTGAAATAATGTATGATAGAAATTGGAAAGAATGCGGATTGATAAAGGATGTTGTGCTTAAGTTGAAGAAATGAGCGTTGATATTGTTCAGCCAGGCAGAACGAATGAATGATGAAATGTCACAAAAATAAATTATACGAGTAGTATAAAAGTCACGAGAAATTTGGGAAGACTTATAAAAGCAATAGGAAACGATGCATGATGAAGTGTATGGACGTAGCAGAAGCAAAAGGTGTGGGACATGATAAAATTAAGTGGAGATTTATTTTTTCTGCTTATCCCAATAGAGGTGTAGCGTGATAATGATGATAATGGAAATACGTCAGTTATAATTACATACATTAATCAGTATTCATAAAGCTACTTTTAAAAAGAAATAGTGCTGCAAAAGCTACTTACATATTTTAAGTAGCATGCTACTTAAAAAGCCTGAGGAAACTTAAAAGTGGCGCTATTTTCAGCCACTCTTACGGTGAAGTTAGCTACGTGTAGCACGTTTTTTAACAATACTGATATGATATCTAAATTGATGGAACACTTTGGGGAGTAACAAAATAAAATAATTGATGAGGTTAAGAAAGATTTTGGGGAACATGCGTGTTAATGATGATTTTAAACAAAGGAAACCAGTCAAATATCTTATTTATTTATTTTAATTTAATCTTAAAACATAATATTTCATTCCGCATAAGCAAGTACAACCGTATTGTTTAGGTTTAGCCGAAATACCTAAAAATAATTCAAGATTTGTTCATGTATGACATAATTTCCGGTTATCCGGAAATTATGAGAATGAAGGTAGTCTGGGTAACGTAAAATCTAGATAATCGAAAGAAGGAAAAACACGTTTATTGCATAATATTATCTAGTAACTATGTATATTTTTATGGTTATAATAATATTATACAGCTTCAAATGCATGTATACATACCATCACTCCATTTCCCTCTCAGGGTAGGCAGAGACGACAGAGCGCCACACTTTCCTTACTTGACATACATCCTTAGCCTCTTCCACATCCATACACCCTCTCATACAACTTCTACGATTTCTCTGACTATCTACTTTTTCTTCTTTCAGAATATCATTCACTTGATCCAACCATACTTTCATTGGTCTTCTTCTAGTGGAAAATACGTTTGGATCAAGTCAATTATATTCTGAAAGAAAAGAGGAAGACCAAGGAAAGTATGGTTGGATCAAGTTAATGATATTCTGAAAGAAGAGAGGAAGACCAAGGAAAGTATGGTTGGATCAAGTTAATGATATTCTGAAAGAAGAGAGGAAGACAAAGGAAAGTATGGTTGGATCAAGTTAATGATATTCTGAAAGAAGAGAGGAAGACAAAGGAAAGTATGGTTGGATCAAGTTAATGATATTCTGAAAGAAGAGAGAAAGACCAAGGAAAGTATGGTTGGATCAAGTTAATGATATTCTGAAAGAAGAGAGGAAGACCAAGGAAAGTATGGTTGGATCAAGTTAATGATATTCTGAAAGAAGAGAGGAAGACAAAGGAAAGTATGGTTGGATCAAGTTAATGATATTCTGAAAGAAGAGAGGAAGACAAAGGAAAGTATGGTTGGATCAAGTTAATGATATTCTGAAAGAAGAGAGGAAGACCAAGGAAAGTATGGTTGGATCAAGTTAATGATATTCTGAAAGAAGAGAGGAAGACAAAGGAAAGTATGGTTGGATCAAGTTAATGATATTCTGAAAGAAGAGAGGAAGACAAAGGAAAGTATGGTTGGATCAAGTTAATGATATTCTGAAAGAAGAGAGGAAGACCAAGGAAAGTATGGTTGGATCAAGTTAATGATATTCTGAAAGAAGAGAGGAAGACCAAGGAAAGTATGGTTGGATCAAGTTAATGATATTCTGAAAGAAGAGAGGAAGACCAAGGAAAGTATGGTTGGATCAAGTTAATGATATTCTGAAAGAAGAGAGGAAGACAAAGGAAAGTATTGTTGGATCAAGTTAATGATATTCTGAAAGAAGAGAGGAAGACCAAGGAAAGTATGGTTGGATCAAGTTAATGATATTCTGAAAGAAGAGAGGAAGACAAAGGAAAGTATTGTTGGATCAAGTTAATGATATTCTGAAAGAAGAGAGGAAGACAAAGGAAAGTATGGTTGGATCAAGTTAATGATATTCTGAAAGAAGGAAATGTAGATAGTCAGAAAAATCGTAGATATTAATCAATACATACTTACAGAAAAAGATTTTTTTGTTAAAAATTCAATTGTTTTCTTTTGCTTAAAGGTAGCCGCTAAATCACATATAACATACATATCATATACACATGCTTTTCAGACACATAAGTTTTCTTGAGTCACACTCCTGTCTCTCAAACCGTTTCATAGTAACCTCTAAGCATTGAAAGTTGCCATCCTAGGAAATCAGTTGACCAATTAAGTGTATAATATTTTCGAACCAGCAGACAAATTAATTTCAGTGTACTTACAGTACACGGCGGTAAGTAATACACATCGGGCTTAAGAAAGAGACTGTCGGCCATAATTGGCTAACTTCGGTTTTGTAGAGCGTCGTATCTGTCGCACGATGCGCTTACAGTCCAGTTGGCAACGACTGACAAATCGCGACGGAACACGTGTATGAATGACAGAGATGACGCTCTACAAAGCCAAAGTTAGCCGATAATGGTCGACAGTCTCTTTCTTAAGCCCGATGTGTATTACTTACCGCCGGGTTCTGTACTTGCAGACGATAACATTATTCCGACACATTTTACGCGACACGTTGAATAACCCGCTATTTTTCAATTTATTTTGTACAATGAGGACAACACTAAAATGCCGCTGGAAAAACAATCCTAACGAAGATTGTTCGAGATCTCAACGCAAATTCATTAGATTTATGATTTAAACGACAGTTGATATGGTTAATATTTGTCTAATAGATAAAATCCTTTTTCTCCTGCAAAGTTAAGACATTAATTAATACATACCATCACGCCATCTCCTGTCGGGGCAGGTTGAGAAGACAAATCACCAGAATTTGCTATCTCGACACACATCGTTAGCGTCCTCCACATCCATACAACTTCTACAATTTCTCTGCCTTGCTACGTTTCCTTTTGTCAAAATATCATTTACTTGATCCAACCATACTTTCCTTGGTTTTCTTTCATTCGTTTCACATACCCAAACCATCACAGCGTGGTCTTTTTCATCTTACTTAACACATCAGCCTTAAGTTCGCATTCATCCCTAATCACTTGATTCCGTATTCTGTCAAACATTGTTACCCAGTGTGTTCTTCTCAATGCACGCATTTCTACAGACAACATTTATTTGGCTTATATCAGTAATTTTCCACCTCCACGCTTCACTCCCATACATCAAAGATGGCAGCAAAATACTATTATAGACTATCATCTTAACAGATATATATATATATATATATATATATATATATATATATATATATATATATATATATATATATATATATATATATATATATATATATATATATATATATATATATATATATATATATATATATATATATATATATATATATATATATATATATATATATATATATATATATATATATATATATATATATATATATATATATATATATATATATATATATATATATATATATATATATATGTATATATATATATATATATATATATATATATATATATATATATATATATATATATATATATATATATATATATATATATATATATATATATATATATATATATATATATATATATATATATATATATATATATATATATATATATATATATATATATATATATATATATATATATTATATATATATATATATATATATATATATATATATATATATATATATATATATATATATATATATATATATATATATAATATATATATATATATATATATATATATATATTATATATATATATATATATATATATATATATATATATATATATATATATATATATATATATATATATATATATATATATATAT